>NIVC01002233.1:0-81305 GCA_002269645.1 Macrostomum lignano | reverse complement strand
AATAGGGCTAATTTCTATCCTTTGAAATGATCTTACTGCTGTTAGTTATATACTTTTATTGGTAGCGCATGAATTTATCTATTGGTAGCACATACATGCCTAACCTCAAAATTTTATCCATCCAGTGCGACTTAGTTTTATCCAGATTTATGACTTAGTTCCTCTCAATTGTAATTTAGTTCCCCGATTGTGACTTAATTTTCATTTTGTATATGACTTTTCTTGCCTTTTTCTCTTTTCTTCTCTCTTTCTCTTTCTCTCTCCTCTTTTCCTCTCTCTTGTCTCTTTCCTTTATTCTCCTTTCTCTTCATCTCCTTTCTTTCTTCCCCTAATTTTTCATTTTTTTGCATTTTTGATTTTGCAACTTACTTGGCCAGTGGCCATTTCACCTGTCTAGTTTGGATGGGTCAAATGGGTATTGGGTATGTATGTGGTAGCATATGTATATGTACTATACTTCTAGCCTAAGTAGTCTTATGGCACTGTCTACTCTATCCCTATACTCCTCTAAGGATTTTTATTCTCTTAGTCCTAGGCATTCCTAGGATCAGAGGTTCACAGTTTACTTACTAGGTTTTCTGCCTTGAGGTAGGTTTCTTAGACTTGATACTAGACTATTCTATCCTATGGTAGGATTTCTGCCTTTTAAAAGCAATTTCTTAGATTCTAAATCTAGGTATCTCATTCTTTGAGAATGGATTTAATTCTCCCAATCTTGGGGCTATTCTTAAGTCGCTATCTACTACTCAAAATAAGTAACATGAGAGCAATTATAAGCCCTGAAGCTGATTTGACTTTTGTCTCCAAATAGAATACCTAGTAGAGTATACAAAGTAAAAAAGCTTTGAAAAACTAAACAAGAAAGGAAAAGAAAACAAGTTTATTTTTCTTGGCTTTCAACTGGCTTCCTTTTATAGTAAAGTTTTTCTATTACTTTTTAAAACAAACAATGATATATAGTATATAAAATATATTGAATATAAGAAATGTTTTTAATATTTGTGTAATATAACAATAGTAATCTTTTAAAATGCAACTCTCTAAGAAGTAAAAATTGAGGCCTATGCCCTTATTACAGAAAGAATAAACATATCAAATTAATTCAACTATACTATATTCAATTATTAAGATTTGATTTCCAAACATTCCAAAAATTATTGGCAATTTTTAGTTTCTCACTACCTTTAATGTCTAGTAATAGAAGTGATAAATGATTATATCTTATTCATGTGCTTGGCTTTTTGTTAAATATTTAAATTAGTTTTTTAAATATGCCATTCCGTGCCCCAAGTATCACTGACTAAAAAGACCTAGGTCTTAACTCTAAAAGAGCAACATTTTTAGGTTTATTGTTCACATAGGCATAGGGTAAGAGTTTTGGGTCTAGACCAACATACATGTGCAACCCCCCTGATTTATACTGGCAGTGCAACTTACTCTTTGACCAAAAATGTGACTTACCTATAAAAGAACCTAAGCAAAAATTAGTATAATTTTGGGTAAACAATAGGAGTAACTTTGACTTAAGGCTAGATGCCTTGTCATCTAACTAGTGTTACATCTATATTTTTGGGTAGGCATTTTTTGTGATTTACCTTGGCTTGGCCTCTCAGCCAGCTGGCTATTGCACATGTATAGACCTACATATAGCATTTACTATATACACTGTATAGTTTTCAATGGACAATAAATTATTTATACTAATTTGTATATTGGTCATATCTATGTATATTATACACCTACTTATATACTACTATTCACAAAAATTCATCTTTGCAATTAGTTATATAAAAAACATTATTAGCAAGAGACAGCATCAATTATAAATAATCTAATTTTATAGAATAGGATAGTGACTATGTATAATTGCTGTTTTTTGATAGCAAACTTTCCCAGCAAAGTTTGTCTGAGTGAGATAAGCAATAAGATTTTGCTGCTGTAGAATTTAGTAGTCCTTGATTATGCGGTGTTCGAATGGAGACCATAGCCGACTTCCATCCATCCCGTCAAGCTTCAAAGGTTTGTCTCATCTAAGCAACTCTTTTTATGAAATTCATGCAGACTTGAACCTAACAGAACGGATGCTAAACAACCAGGCCATGGGAGACTACAGTCAACACCAGGCGCCCTATCTGATGCAGAATTTTGCTTACTCTGGCGGCCAAATCGGCGTCGACGTTGGATCCGTTTGGTCAACCGGCGCTCCGGCGGCCGACTACGCCCAGCAGCAGCAGTACAGCCCCGAGGGCTACTATCAGGGCAACTCGTACGGCTACCCAGGCTATATGCAGGCCTCGCCGCATCAGACCGGATACGGTGGCGGCATGTGGAATCCCGTTGCAGCTGCCGCAGCCGCCGCGGCTGCTAACAGCTTCGAGAGTGGCGACTTGACTGTGTGGCCCGGCTACGCGCATCCGCCGCCGCCGCCGCCGCCGGCTCCTGCTGGCTACGCGCCGATGCCGCACCAGCCCGCTGCTACAGCCGCCTCCGCTGTAGCCGGCGCGCAGTCCGCTAACAACGGCACGGCAGACTCGATGGCGATCCTTGAGCAGGGCATCGCCGGTCTTAGCGTTCAACAGCAGCAGCAGCAGCAGCAGCAATCCGACAGTTCAGCTGTCGACTTCCCAGCCTTGAGCACGTCGACAGCCGGCGCCGCCGCTCCAAAAACTTGGGCCAAAATTGCCGCCTCTCAGGCGCCTGTCGGACCCAGCGGCGGTGCTCAAAAACCGGCGTCTGGCGGCTCGGCGCCCGGCGAGCCAGTGGCCGTGCCGGTTGCTATTGGCAACAAGGCTGGCAATCCGAAGGCGCTAGGCAAAGGCACTGGCGGCCTGGCTGTAGGTCACGCCGCTGGGAAACAGCAGCAGCAGCCGGCTCGCGGCAATGCGGCTTCCATGGCTCCAGGTCAGGGCTACGTGCCGCAATACCAGCAGCAGCAGCCAGCATCTGGCAATCGTGGCCAGTTGCAATCGCTGGAGCCCGTGCCGGCTGCATCGGAGGAGCAGCTGCGCCAGCTTGAGCAGGACATTAATCCGGCTAAGCACGACGTGCCAGACAACTCAGAGTTCTACGTTATTAAAAGCTACAGCGAAGACGATATTCATCGAGCTATTAAATATTCGATTTGGTGCAGTACAAAGCGCGGCAACGAAGTGCTCAACGGCGCTTTCAGTCGGACAGCGAATCGTGGCGGCCGAGTCTATCTGCTGTTCTCAGTGAACGGGTCCGGCCATTTCTGCGGCGTAGCCCAGATGATAACGCAGGTTGACGTTAATAAAAATGCTGGCGTCTGGTGCCAGGATAAATGGCTTGGCGAGTTCAAAATCAAATGGATTTACGTTAAGGACGTGCCAAATAGTCAATTGCGCCACGTCCGGGTGGCAACTAACGAGAACAAGCCGGTGACTAATTCTCGCGACTGCACAAACGTGCCTATTGAGCAGGGCCGCCAGGTGCTCGGCATCATCAGGTCCTATAGGCACAGTACCAGCATCTTTGACGACTTTAGTCACTATGAGAAACGCGAACTGGAAGGCAACTCGCCCTCTTAATTATGTTGAATTTGAACTAGTACTAGTTTTGTTAAATATCATCTTTAATTTGAATGCACTGCTTACTATCAGTAAGGATACTATGGAAGTTAATCTTTACATTGGTTTCTTCTTTGCTAAAATGTTTAAAACCAAATATTTGGCAGTGTGCAGTCCCTATTTTGAGCTCTAGGTGTGTGCGTGTGTGATTTTGTAATGCCAGTTATATTAACTATTTGTTGATTGTTGAACTCTTCTCTTCATATAACTGTACTTTTGTGTTATATTTTGATTTTTTCATCAGAAGTTGTTCGTATAGTTTGTCTTATTATTTTTTTCACTCATTAATTTGTTTTCATATGCATATTGGGCCTGGTGGGAGCAGAATAAAGATTGCCGCATGCAGAACGCCTTCAATCTATACAAATTTATGTTACTTCTCAACAGACTACTGTTAGTAACATAACGTAGCGGAAATTAGATAAGTTGGACACTCTCAGCCCAGCGGGTCCGCATGCGCCCCAATTGATTTGGGCCAATGCTGCATTACCCTTATAAATATGATCTACACATAATCGCGCGTCTCTGTGTAAAACTGAAAATTAAAAATCTTTTGCTTCTGATCAAAAAAACCATTTTTTGTTTTTTTTTCTGTTTTTCTACCCAATTTTAGTTGACGCGCTGCTACTACTACTACTGCTAGCAGTTTTGCGCCTGTTTCTTCTTTTTCGTATTACAATATTTTTTACGCTATCGCTTTTTCCCACCGTTGACACCGTGTATGTCTGAAGGTGTGTGTGTGTGTGTGTGTGTGTGTGTGTGTGTGTGTGTGTGTGTGTGTGTGTGTGTGTGTGCTAACTAATAAATCTATATTTTCTTATTCAGATTTTCTAAGCTATGGATTTCTGTTGTGTAATCTTATCTGTACGTGGATTTGTGAAATATATATATTTGTATATGTGTGTGCAGTGTGTTTATTCCCAAAATTTATCTAAGTATTAGTTGATTAGCAAAAATGATAAACTCCCCATTAATACCCAATCATTCGCCAACATTGATGTATGAAATTTAATTTTTTACTATGCTTTAAATTCTCGCTTTGTGTGCACGCGCCCATGGTCATTGTTGGTTTCCGGTATATGGCTGCTCTGTTTTTACAATTACATAATCTACTTTAATTAATAAAGTATCAAGTTTGCAATTATATAATACTTTTTTATCGCCGTTCGCTTCTCGCTCAATGTATTTAAAAATGTAATTATGAGTCTATTAAAGTCGCTACCCTGTCTGGTTTTCCACCCTAGCCTCTGTCTAAGGTGTTCTACCCAGGCCGCTAGCCTCTGTCTAAGGTGTTCTACCCAGGCCGCTAGCCTCTGTCTAAGGTGTTCTACCCAGGCCGCTAGCCTCTGTCTAAGGTGTTCTACCCAGGCCGCTAGCCTCTGTCTAAGGTGTTCTACCCAGGCCGCTAGCCTCTGTCTAAGGTGTTCTACCCATGCCTCTATTCTCTGTCTAAGGTGTTCTACCCAGGCCGCTATTCTCTGTCTAAGGTGTTCTACCCAGGCCGCTATCCTCTGTCTAAGGTGTTCTACCCTGGTCGCTACCCTCTAAGGTTTTTACCCTGGCTGCTATCCCCAATAAGGGCAGATAAAAGAGAGAAGAGGGGAGAGAGGAGAGAGGAGAGATGAGAAGAAAAAACCCGGATTGCTATTGGGCAGTTTCAAAGAACCTGAGGGCCGCATAGAGAGACTTCGCGGGCCGGCTCTTATCTATTAATCCCCCTGCATGTACAGAACCGCGTTTTGTTTCAGTTTTTTCAAAATAAATATTTGTTTTTATTTTTCCGATTTCTGCTTCTAGTTTGTTTTGTTCAGTTTGTCTCCCCGTGCAAAACCTCCATGTAATTTTGACAAAAAAACTTTAATTATTTAACACTTTGCTTTGACTAGTGTGTGCGTTCTCTATTCTCTCTTTTTAAAAGCAGCAATTGCTTGTCTGTAAGACTTTTCTCAACTGTTCTGTGTGCTTCTGCTTACTAAATGTTTTTTATTGTGTTCTGTCATATTTGTCCTACCGTTTACTTGTTCGTTTGTGTTTGGTTCTCTTTTTTCAACAAACAATAAAAACTGATGTTGAAGGGATCCCCGCTAGCCTCGGCAGCACCGCCGCGCAGAGTCCGGCAGTTCCGGCTTTGGGAGAAAGTGCGTGATTGATTCTAAGAAACTTGTTGCCTTCAAGTCGTTTAATCTGCAATTTAAACCAATTGAATTGATGCAGCAAACTTGATGCAGAATGACTCCGGGGCGACGCCCCACGACCCTGGGGCCAGAGTCGCTGTGGAATCGCTGAGTTGCGTGGCGTCGCAAATACGCTAAGCGCATCTGCGTCAGATCATAAATTAGAATCGCATTTTGAATTTATAACAGCTCTATTTAGTCTACTCGAGTTAGTAGAAAGTTAAGCGCTAATACAACGATTTTTGATGACCTTTTCGCCACTCTTACGATTCTCCAACTCGCGTGATGCGCTCGTGTCGACCAACAGTCGCATTACACAATCGTTTGAGTCACAAGAGTCGCTAGTATAGATTGTTGTTTGCAATGACTCTAGCAATTCTTGTCACGGTAACGTTTTCAATGGGCCTCCCTTTTCAATTCCTATTTTCCCCCTCTGGACCTTGTATGAGTGTTGCAGCAATCATAATCAGTGCTTTGATTACCTATTATGAATTTAATTGAGAAAAACACTATCAATATATGTTTAAGCCTGCATATGTATCTATGGTTTCCATGTAAACTGTTGAACGCAAAGCAATTTCACTGTATTTTTGGATACACACAGGTGCAAAACACATTGCTACAGTAGCGGGTGGCTGCATAACATGTACGTGCATGAAGGACAAAAAAGAGAGAATAGAAATGATTTAATATTTTCGCAAGCACCAAAAACTTCCTAGTTGCGGACGTTCGCGGAATTGTTTCAATGCTAAACAGAGGCTGCGCACGCGTCTATTGATAGATGTAAACATGCAAAAAGGCACATGTAAACAAAGATGGGGAATGGGAACAGTTCTCTGGTGTATCGGGGGGGGCGTCCTAGAATGCGGCTGCAGCCAGCAACAGGATCGGAGGGAGGAAAGGAAGCCAAGACGTTAACAGTGAGCATACGTCGTGTCAGATTTCGCCGGTAAAATTTGTTTTACAGTTTTCATCTTTTACAGCATACAGCAATTAATTAGTCTGCTCGGAAACAAAAATTACATGCCTGTATGTACAGGTTGTATGTGCCGCACAAAGAGCGCAAACCAAGACGGGAAGAACGACAGGATTCGCAAGAACAAGTTTTCAATGTTTCTGAGGGCAAAAATAATAATATTAAGCCGTGGGAAAAGATAACAAAGAATCGGACATACAGTGTCTTTTTGTCTGTTCAAGCAGCCTTGCTAGTTAAAATTGATTTGCAAGCTCTTTAGAGCCGCCGCTGCCGCTGTTGCTGCTGCTGCTGTCACAAGACCGCGGCGCGTCAAGCCGCTTGGCAACGGTTGGACTGCCAACTCGGGCATCTCAGGCGGCTCCCTGACCGAGGAAGATGGAGCTTCTGCTGGCGAGCCGGGCTCTGATTTGAGCAGCGAAGTGGCCTGGTAAAGGTGACGGAACTTGATGTTAGCCTTCGATTTTTAGCTATGGAACTGTAGAATATTTAAATGAGCAGAAATGAACAGAACAGCTCTATGAGCAGAAATGAACCTAAACTAGAACAGCTCTATGAGCAGAAATGAACCTAAACTAGAACAGCTCTATGAGCAGAAATGAACCTAAACTAGAACAGCTCTATGAGCAGAAATGAACCTAAACTAGAACAGCTCTATGAGCAGAAATGGATCTAAACTAGAACAGCTCTATGAGCAGAAATGAACCTAAACTAGAAGAGCTTCATGAGCAGAAATCAAACCACTTATGAAGATATAAGGCTATAAAGGGAAGCAACAGTGCACAGGCTCACCAAGTCTCACCTTGGCATCTTCATCTCTCGAGTCGTCATTCGCCTCTTCTGCCTCTCCGGCCGTTGCTGCTTCGTCCTCTTCGTCATCGCCATCGAACTGCTGCAACCGCTGACGCCTAGCGGCCCTCTCTGCGTAGTCGGCCACCTCGGCGCCGTCGGCGAACACCCCGACGAGGAGCGGCGGCGGCTCGCACAGCACCGTCGAGTCGGCTGGGTGGTGCCCGGCGCCAGCGGGTTCGCAGCAGGAGGCTTCGATGTGAGCGACAACTTCGGAGCGCTCGCGACTGGCGAAGGGGCAGCCGCTGCAGCGGTAGGGCCGGAACTCGCTGTGCCCGACAACGTGAGTCTTCAGCTCGTCCGGCCAGCGAGTCTGCAAATTTGATAACGTAATAAATTGTATATTCGAGCTAATGGTGAAGTTTGGGAAATTGTGAAGTTCTGGAGATTGTGAAGTTTGGAGGATTGTGAAGTTTGGGGGATTGTGAAGTTTGGGGATTGTAAAGTTTGGGGGATTGTAAAGTTTGGGGGATTGTGAAGTTTGGGATTGTAAAGTTTGGGGATTGTGAAGTTTGGGGATTGTGAAGTTTGGGGATTGTGAAGTTTGGGGATTGTAAAGTTTGGGGATTGTGAAGTTTGGGGATTGTAAAGTTTGGGGGATTGTGAAGTTTGGGGATTGTGAAGTTTGGGGATTGTAAAGTTTGGGGATTGTAAAGTTTGGGGGATTGTGAAGTTTGGGGATTGTAAAGTTTGGGGGATTGTGAAGTTTGGGGGATTGTGAAGTTTGGGGATTGTGAAGTTTAGGATTTCACCCCGCCCCCCCCAAATGAGTGGTACTCACCTGTGCGCCACAGATAGGACAGGCGAGCTGCTGCTGCAGCTGTGAGTCATCATTGACGCCGTCTTCATCCTCGGACTTCAGCACCAGCCGCGGAGGCGGAGGCGACAATTCTCGGGCTCAGACGGCGACGCCGCGGCGGACACAGCGGCCTCACCGACGGCAGCTGCGGCGGCGGCGGCAGCGGCAGACGCAGCAGCGGCAGCCATGGCAGCGGACCGGGCTGGAGTGGAATAGTACGCCAGCAGCTCGGCCGTCGTTGAGCCGCCAGCCGATGGAGAAGCCAGACGGCTACTGCCGCTGCCGCCACTTTGACGCGGCGCCCTTGGAGTTGACCGGCCTGTCGAGGAGGTCGCAGCCGCTGATGCGCTGCTCGGGTAGCCGCCGCCGCCGCCGCTGGACGGCCTGGCTGAGTTCTTCTTATACGGATTGGGCATTGCGGCCGACTCGTGCGATCGGTCGAAGTGTCTGCCGAGGTCCCACTTCCACTTGTAGGTGCAGCCGCAGACGACGCACACGTGCGGCCTGGCGCTGGAGTGCACCATGATGTGCTTCTGCAGCTCGGTGGGCCACTTGGCAAAGTAGTCGCACTCGGGGCACTTGAACCCGATCGTGTCGCCGTTCTCCAGCCGCACCATGGTCGCCTCAACGTTGAGCTCCTTGTTCTCCACGGCGGAGGATTTCCAAGACTTGCCATGGTCGAATTCGCCCATTAGCGCGGCCAGGTGCTCCAGCTCGAAGTGGGCGTTCATGTCGCCCTGGCAGACGAAGCCGCGGCCGCACTGGTGGCAGGTGGTCACCGGCTGGCGGCCGCCGCGGCCGCCGCTAGGATCGTCGACGGCTCCTGGCGCCGAATGCTGCGAATCTGAGCAGCCCGGGACGCCTGGAGGCTCCGGCGAGGCGTCCACACGGGCAGATGATCGGCCAGCTGATGATGGACGCCGACTGAGCTGGACGAGGCCGGAGCTGCTGCAGACGTTGACGTCGTTGTTGGCAGAGTCGGGCTGGGGAAGAGCAGCGGGCTGAGTATCGGCACCCCCTGCTGTCGCTGCTGCTGTGGAGCCGTCAGCATCGAGGGCGGCAAAGAGCGACGCTGCTTACGCGACCGATCGATCCTCGATGCGCCAGTCGACCTGCCAGAATTGTAGGACAAATCCAGTGGCACCGGGCCGCAGACGGACGCCGACAAAGTCGCCGGTCCGTTCGCCTTGGCTAGCGACGCGACGGCAGCTTTGGAATTGTCAGGTCTAGCGGCGAATCCGCTGCGCTACTGGGGACAGCCGCCTGGACTGGAGGCTGAGGCTGCTGCTGCGACTGTTGGTGTTGGTGCTGTTGTTGTTGTTGTTGTTGTTGTTGTTGTGTGTGTGTGTGTGTCTTCGGCTGGGCGGGTTCCCTCATTGCACCCACTCAGGGTGCGTGCACTTCAGGAACCCTAGCACCTTCGCTTCATCTCCCAGATCCTCCAGACCTTGAATACCAAAACGCGCCCTCTCCTTATGCCACCTGTCGCACCACACCCAGTGGTCCTTGTCCTCTTCCTCACCGCAGTCCTGACAACTCGCCTTTGCCTCAGCACCGATTTTTTGTCGCCAGTAGGCCGTCTTCTTGCATTGACCACATCTGAGTTGGGCGAGTGTGGTCTCCGTGCTACGATTTTCAGCGCATTTGTTAATTTTGTGCTTGTAGACCCTACGGAGACGCTCATCAGAGGGCGGGGGCGCCGGCTCCTTCCTGATGGCCGCCTTTACACAGTTCCACATGACGGGGACGTCGTCCTGCGGTAGAGCCGCTGCTTCCTTAGCCTCCTGGTCGACATCCTCGTTGCCCGCGACACCAACATGACCGGGTACCCACTGCAGCACCACTCTGGTAACTTGGCTAATCTCACGGAGTCTACTGATCAGGCGGTACGACGTGGTATCCTGGGTAGCTTTCTCGCTGCTGAGCTTGAGGAGGGCCGATTTACAGTCCGTCAGGATGATGGCATTTCGCGGCTTGGCCTCCGCAATGGTATCCAGTGCCAGCTCCAGGGCTCGCTCCTCCGCAACCAGGGAGCTGCACCACTCCCCGGCCGCCGCTTTCTTGACGCGTCTCTCCGTGTCAAAGTACACGACACAAGCTGCACCACCCTTACGCTGCCCTTCTCCAACAGACCCATCCGTGTAGATTGACAAATCGAATTTGCCCCAGGCGTTAATGGTGTCGATCGTCTCTGTGGCGAGGTTGCTGTCACCCTTCTTTCCTCCGCGAATAAGCTCCGTAGCGATCACGACGCCGTCCATATGTAGCCGTCTCCACGGCGGGTGTCTCTTTCTGGTGAAGCCCTCTCTGGGGTGGGTCGACCTCCTCAGGCATTCCTCTCTGGCCTGATCCCTCCACCCTTTGTTCGCCTGAAGTCTGCGGTTTCCGGTTCTTTCACTACACTCCCTGAGCGGGTCTCCCTCTGGGGCTCTGGTGGCCTTTTCCCAGGCCAGCATCGCCCTTTTGCGCGCTTGATAACGGATCGGCTCGATATTAGTCTCCACGTACACCGCTTCAATGGGGGTGGAACGCACCAGTCCCGCAGCTAGACGGAGACATTCTCTCTGAGCACGTTCGAGTTTTTCAAAGCTAGTGCTGGACAGCCAGGGGAGCCACGCTGGGGCGCAGTACCAGATACAACTCTCAACAATACTTTTGTAGATCAACAGGAGTTCCTCGGTCCTCCAGCCCCAGCTGGTATTAGCCAGGACACGGATAGCTCTAACTCTGCGTTTCATTTTGTTTAGCACGGCCTCCGTATGAGCCGCGAACGTTAAGCCGCCATCGATGGTGATACCCAGGTATTTAAGTTTCCTCACAGTGGCGATAGTGCGGCCGGCGATCGTGAGTCCCGTGACAGCAGACTTGTCCTTAGGAGATCTACTAAAAATACAACATTCGCATTTGGTTGGATTTAGCTCTATCTTCAGCACTTTGGCCCACCTCTCGATCTTAATCAGCGCTCTCTGGATGGTATCTCTGACCTCCGAGTACACGGTACCAGAGGCCCAGATGGCGAGGTCGTCGGCGAAGCCGCCATATTCCACGCCCTGCTCGGTGAGGCCGTTCCAGCCGTTAGCGTAAAGGAGGAATAACGCTGGGGAGCTCACCGCTCCTTGCGGCAGTCCCTCCTGGAAGCGTCTGAATTTGCTGGTCTCATCGCCCACGCGCACTCTGCCTTTGCGGTCCTCCAGGAAGCTGGCGAACCACTTAACGAGGTGCGCTGGGACTTTTTCTTCCAGCATTCTATCCATCAATTTGACCCGCCACACTCTCTCGTATGCTTTGGAGCAGTCCAGGGTGACGGCAACGGTCTTGAGCGGGCGGCGCTCCTCCCAGCCATCCTGGATGGATTGCACTAACCGGATCACTTGCTCTTCAGTGCTGCGGCCTCTTTGGAAGCCCGCCTGCCAACTTTTGATGATCTTGTTGTCTTCCATCCAAAAGTACAGCCGATTAGTGACCATCCGCTCCATCAGCTTCGCACACACCGGGGTGAGGCTGATAGGGCGATACGACTCACGCTGCTTCGGATCTTTGCCGGCTTTGAGCAGTGGTATGATCTCGGCTTTCTTCCAGATCCCGGGGCACGAGTGCTCCGCCCAACTGCGGTTGAAGATGTCGAGCCAGCGATCTAAGCACTGTTCGGGCAAGTTCTTAAGGAACCGTACCTCAATACCGTCGACGCCACCTTTTTTGTCTGCAGCCATCTGGTCAAGTGCGTCTTTGAGTTCTTCGCGGGTGAACGGGGTGCTGAATTCAGCGCCCTCGTTGTACGTCCTTAGTTTCTTGGCGACCTCAGCTCTTAACGCCCGCTCTTCTTTACCCAGCTGGACTTTGCTGTTTGATGCATACAAATTAATGAAGACCGCCGCTTTTTCCTTGTCGGTTCTAGCTTCTCGTCCTTCGTTGACCACGATCTCGTTAGGGACACAGTCCTCCTTAACCGCGTGCAGGGTCTTGATCAGCCTCCATGTGCTTTTGCCGTCATCTCCTTCTTGCAGCTTACTCACGTGCTCTCTCCAGAAGGCGGAACGTTTCTCTTTGATGAGATTGCTAAGGGTTTCGTTAGCGCTGTGCCACCGCGCTCTACTATCAGAGTTTTCTCTACTTTCCTTATCACGTAATGCCTGGGCCTCCGCAAGTTGTTCATCCCAGAATGGCATATAGCGGTTTCCCACCCTTTTCTTGGGGATACACTTAACAGCGGCCTGGACCATAGCTTCGCTGAGGGCTCTCGTTTCTTGGGCTATGGGCCCCCTAGGGACCGCAGTCACCGCCTCTTCACAGCGTCGCTGGTACTCGGTCCAGTCGGCCTTTTTCCAGGACCACGCCAACCGTTTTCTGATTTTTCTGACTTCCCTTTCTGCGGTGATGTCGATAATGATCGGGTGGTGGTCGGAGCTGAGTCCTCGTGAGCAGGACCATTTGCATCTCATACAGATGTCAGGTGCAGCCAGCGAAACATCCGGGGAACTTTGCGCGCCAGTGCGCCAGTCCGTGCGGGTGGCCGTTCCGTCGTTAAGGATCTGGTACTGGAACTCCGTGGACCAATCAAGGAGCTCCTGCGCCTCGCGCTGATCTTGATGGCTTTGCTCGGCCGTGGCACCCCATTCTGCCGAGTGCAAATTGAAGTCACCCAGGATAATTTCCCGGCGATCGGGGCTCATCCAGTCCCACACGCTGTCTCTGTCTCTGTCATCTTCCCCTTCCACCGTCCTAATCGGGGGGCGGTAGACGTTGGTGATCACAATGCGCTCTTTTTTGCTGATGTCAACTATCGTCCTGAGCCCTTCGGTGATATTGCCTTTCCAAGCAGTTAGACGTTTAAACGGGATATTGTGCTTAATCAGAGTAATGAGGCCGCCCCCTCTAGCTCTCTCACTGCGGCGGATCTCTCTGCGGTCTTTACGGACCGTCGTGTACCCTCTAAAACGGGGGGTCTCACTCGCCTCCGAAAGTTTCGACTCCTGGAGGACAGCAACGTCGACGTCTAGATTGTGTAGAAACTCTTCCAGTTCCGCCCTTTTGTTGTTAACGCCATCCGCATTCCACTGCAGTATGCGTAGAGTACTCTTGCGATCAACAGCCCATCCGGCACTCGCTTCGCCCGTGCGGGTGTTCTGATCATCCGTGGCGGAGGCCTCCTCCGAGGTAAGCCGGATACGGTTCAGACAGTCCGTGCAGGACCACTTTCCGCGCCTAACTTCGCCCTCGATGGATGCTCTGCTAGCGCCCGAACATTTGTTGTGGAACAGCCCGTGGCACTCCTTACAGCGCACGATGACCTTAGTGATTTTCAGCTTAGTCTTGCATCCTTTAGCAGAGCATGAGTCGCCGTTTCGAATGGCTTCAGCGTCTCTTTCCCAGCGGGCGCGCTCCTCGGCATCGCTTTCTTCTTTCCATTGGCCGTCTAGCTGGCAGTTTGAACAACGCCAGTGGGGTTGCTGTCTGGCTCTCTCCTGCGCTGATCGGGTGAGTCCAGTGCACGCGCCATGAAAGTCCTTGTTGCATTCTTGGCATTTGATAGGCCTGTGGCCCGACGTTATCACTTTACTGCAACGACCACAGGGTCCGGGGTTCCTTTCGACGTCCATGGCAATCGGTACTATTTCAGTCGCTCTCCATCCCATACGCTCATCTATCTCGCGGTTTGGTATTTCCTCCACCGCCTCTCCTCTCCAACGAAGGTGTTCCGAGTTCGTCCAGTTGTTCGAGTCTCCGTCCCCAGAGGGGCCGGCTCCCACTCGCCACGAAGAGGCCACTGGACAATAGAGTGGGTGTTGTTGCATTGCAACTTTGTTGCTGCTGTGCTGCTGTTTCAAGCTGCTGCAAAATGGGTGCCAGCATTAGCTGGGGTAATTGAGGCTGTGTGTGGCGACCCCCCCCCCCCCAGTCCTCGGACTGAACAGCCTTCAGAGCCTTCAGATGCGGCTGAGCTGTCGGCTGCACATCTGGCCCACCTGGGGCAGGCGTAATCTATTATTATTATTACTATTTGTATTATTAATAATAATAATTATTATAATTATTAATTTTTACTAAAACAAAATGAGGCGTCCAATATAAATTAGGGTCTATGAAATTTGCTAGCAGGAAATCTGCTAGCCGAAGTTTGCTAGCCGAAATCTGCTAGCCGAAATCTGCTAGCCGAAATCTGCTAGACGAAATCTGCTAACCGAAGTTTGCTAGCAGGAATTTTTGTTGTTGCTGTTGTTGTTGCTGTTGTTGTTGCTGTTGTTGCTGTTGTTGTTGCTGTTGTTGTTGTTGTTGTTGCTGTTGTTGTTGTTGTTGTTGTTGTTGTTGTTGTTGCTGTTGTTGCTGTTGTTGTTGCTGTTGTTGCTGTTGTTGTTGCTGTTGTTGTTGTTGTTGTTGCTGTTGTTGTTGTTGTTGTTGTTGTTGTTGTTGTTGCTGTTGTTGTTGTTGTTGTTGTTGTTGTTGTTGCTGTTGTTGTTGTTGCTGTTGTTGTTGTTGATGTTGTTGTTGCTGTTGCTGTTTCTGCTGTTGTTGTTGTTGTTGTTGTTGTTGTTGTTGTTGTTTTTGTAAAAGCCATAAAATACTGCTTCACTGATAGTTGATATCGTCTTTTAAACAGGTTTAGACAAATGAATTAAACAAATAAATAATTTCACCGTGACAGTGTATAATTTTAAGGGGGTTGTAGCATTAAGTGGTCAAAGCGTCGGAATCACGTCAGGGGTTCGATTCCCGATCCCACTGGAACAATCTGTGTCCTTTGAGCAAGAAACTTAACTATGCATTGCTTCAGTTCACCCAGATGTAAAATGGGTGCCAGCATTAGCTGGGGTAATTGAGGCTGTGTGTGGCGACCCCCCCCCCAGTCCTCGGACTGAACAGCCTTCAGAGCCTTCAGATGCGGCTGAGCTGTCGGCTGCACATCTGGCCCACCTGGGGCAGGCGTAATCCATTATTATTATTACTATTTGTATTATTAATAATAATAATTATTATAATTATTAATTTTTACTAAAACAAAATGAGGCGTCCAATATAAATTAGGGTCTATGAAATTTGCTAGCAGGAAATCTGCTAGCCGAAGTTTGCTAGCCGAAATCTGCTAGCCGAAATCTGCTAGCCGAAATCTGCTAGACGAAATCTGCTAACCGAAGTTTGCTAGCAGGAATTTTGCTAGCGAGGATTTTGCTAGCTGAACTTGCTAGCTGCCTTGCTCTCGTAGCTTAAATTTAACTACCTGAACTACAGCTGCCTGAGCTACCTGAACTACGGCCTTACAGCTGATAATGCTAAAACATTATCAAATGTCTACGAGTAAAATAGGACAAAAAATTATAAATTATTTTGACGATTTCCAAGTGCAGTTTTAGCATATACAGTACTTTAGCATACAGTAACACACATGTTGGTGTACAGTATCTATAGCTAAATACATGTGTGTCCAAGGTACAATTTACTATAGCTATATGTATTGTTAATGTATATATATTTTCCATCGCTTACGGCACTGTGTACAAGCAAAAACTCTATGCAGGTGTGGCCCGCAAGCTCTTAAACCCTGTGATCATGGATGTAATATATTTACTTTATTCAATAGCTTGTATATGAACTTATCCACCTACGTTAAAACTTAAATCTTATTTTCTTTTTGTCTATGACGTCATCTACTGATTGCGTTTTAACACGTACATGTACGAGAACCCACGGCGAAGGCTGCAGATTAAGTCGTCCCCACAACAGATTGCCTTCTTAATTTACTCTGACTACCGAGAGCGGGCAAACAAAACAACAGAGCCAACAAACTTGAAGAAAAGGTTTGATTCTTTAGACCCGTAATTAATTGTCTATGCTTGCGCTCCGACCTAACTAGTCTTTGTAAAGGTTGAAAATCACACTTTGAAAATCACACTGTGATTTTCGAGGAGATGGAATAATTGATTAACGCCCCTAATTGCTATGAATACCAATACATTATTTTGGAACCTAAAATTCTGTTCCACATCTACATACATGTACATGTAGCTGGACATGATTATATGGCTATGCCATTTTCTAATTCCATCTTTTAAATTCAGAGGCAGTACATATTGCAGTAATACACTGTCTGATCAAAGGTATAACAGGCTGATTTAGTTAAATTCCAACTTTTTTTGATACTTTAATGTCCGACGTTTTTGCGACGTTTTCGCGACGTCAAAGTTTCACCAATAAAGGCTGCGACTTTCGCGACCTACCGCGACCAATTCGCGACGTTGCCGCGACGAAGTGTGTTGCTAGAAGAGTATAGTGTATATACACATCGCTGCCACCACCGTAATTATATAACGTATACGGGACCCGTTAGTTCTCAGAGCTACATGTATTTCGAGTAAAGAGTTAATTTGAAGTTCTACGCCCGCGCCCCGTGGGAAAAGTACATGTGTTTCAAGATAGTGCTAATATATGGCTTATTGATCAACGGAGGGAGTTTGATTGGTCTATTGGTTAAATACAATGGTAGATGTTAAGGCTACACGTAAATGAATTGTTCAACGTTAGAGCTAAAAACGAACGAAAGAAACGTCAGAGCCACGGTGGGGGTTATCTAGGTTAAATAATTTTAAACAGCAGTACGTTAACGAGAGGGAGTAGGCCGTACATGTAAGAGCAAGTTAATTAAGAGAGCGGGATTTAAATAACACACGTTCACGCAAATGGGTTCCAAGGCGTGGAACATGCAGTTCCTTCGATAGGCGAACACGTGCCTATCAAAAATGGAGAAAATAAAAATGACAGTAACATATATGCAGAAACCGCGAAGCTCGAAGAGGGGGTTCACTTGCAGGGATCCGAAATATTGAGTCATCTGGGCCGGGGTCCTTTTGGTGTCCTCTCGGTCCTTGAAAGGGATAAAAATACGACATGCAGAAAAAGGCGAAAATTGAGAAATAGCAAAAGTGTTGGCCTCAAGTCTACGACAATTTAAAAGAAAGAATTATGTACTGTCGGATGCGCAATTAAATCAACGCAATATTTTTCCTAACTATTATGTACGTAATCAATAAAATTTTCAAAAAAATATAGAATTACTTAAGGACATGCTGTTTTACTTTAAAAGTCTAATACAATCGCGTTTTTGTTAAATTGCTGCAGCTTATTTAAATTTAAGACTGAACGTTTGTTTCCATGAAAACTCATACTATGTCAATAACTCACTGTCTACGAACAAAATGAGGTTATACGAGTCCTGAAAGCTTATCTCGTAATTATTATATTGATTATTTACTATGTTAGGGCCTAGTAACATAAATACCTATCGATCCTAATGCACTATATATCATAACATATCTAATCATTATTCCTTGAATCCTTAGCAGTTTGCTTGTATTTTTTCAGTATTTTTTGTATTTGTATTTTTGTCTTAAAATAATATAGGGACACTAGTGAGCAATAGCATAATCAACATCAGCATAGGCTGTAAGTATAGCTATACGCCTATAGCATGAAGCAATCTAATGTTTTAAAGTTTCTTTTTGGATGATTTTTAGTGGTGCATGACCAAAAAAGCCACATCTCTTGAACTTTAGGTAAATAAAATAGTTGCAGTTTTGATAGTGATCATAATTTTGTCTCTGTAGAAGTTTTTTATGATGCTAGTTTCAAATTTTAGTTTCGTTTTTTGTAGCTTAAAGCAAACCACTGGGGCAAGGGAATAAGGGTTTTAGGATGAGGAGAATCTTCATGGGGATTGATATTATGTAATTGTAAGCCTACCTAAACTTCAATAGAGGCATGGGAGTTGATTGAAGATTAGGCCTAGGTAGATAAATTCCAAGACTGAGGGTAGGTGGCTCTCAGGAGGGGGTCTCAGGGCAAGGGAGCAGGTCTTGGGGAAGGGGGGGGGCCAACAAGCTGCAAGCACTTGGGGTCTAACAACTAGGGCATAGAGAATATGGCTATAGGGGGTTTATGCCACTGTCAGGAAGGTGTCCAGTGAATGCCAGAATTTTATAGCAAAATTTTAGGTGTAGGCCTATTCCAAGTATATAAAAATTGGAAACGTGACTTTGTCATGAATGCCAAAATGCCAGCATGGAATTCTTGCATCTGGCATATAAAATGGAAAATTGCGACTTTTTTTTGGTGCGCAATTCCATATTGAACCCAATACAATTTTACAATCTTAAACAAAATTTAGTGGTGCAATTTTTAGCATTACCAATTGTCAAAATAATGTTTTGCAATAGTCTTATACTTGCATTTTTTGACGACTCGTTACAATAAATATTAAACTGATTATCTTTGTTTTTTTAAGTAGAGAATTTTAAATTTAAACAGTTCATAAATAATGAACTATAAATGTTACGTTTTTGTAGTAATTCTAGATTTAACATAGTAAAGTCAGTAATTATTTATAAATTTAAACTGTGCAAACAGTTGCAAAATAATTTGTAATTTTTGTCGCATTTTTTGCAGCCCGTACAAGTGCGCAATGTTTTTTTGCGTTGCACAATTTTTCGCAAATTTTTTCCCTGAACGCAAAAATGCGTTGCAATTTTCGTGCAAGAATTCCATCCTGGCCAAAATGTCAAAATTATGTGACCTTTAAGATTCAAACATGCCAAATATGCATGGCAATAAGCTATCCAAGGCTAGGCCTAGGCCTAATGCATGCAAAAAAATTCTGGCATATAGGGCACCTTCCTAACTATAGAGTTTAGAATAGAGAGAATCTTCATGGATTGATTTTACATACATAAACTTCAATAGGAGCATGGAGGTCTTATTGAAGATTAGGTAGATAATTTAGATAAAGTTGCTCACTTGGCAATTATTGATAATTCAATTATCAATAATTTCAATAATTTCAATTGATAAAGAAAAAATGAAAATCAACATTAATTTACTTGATGCATTTTGCACAAGTGACATTTCTATTATGCAAAATCTATTATGCTATTAGTATACATCTTCAGGTTTATTTTAAGCAAAAAATGAATAGAGATCAGAATAGAAATGAATAAAAATGAAATTTTTACTATTTAGGTTAGTGTTCCGCCATAAGGAGGGTCCATGTACCGTAGCCATAGCCGTAAGCAAAACTATGGCTTATTCCAATTCTCCATATTCTGTAGCCATAGGGACCCTAATATTACCATATTCCCATAGTTCCCATAGCCGTAGTTTTAACAAAAAGTCTAGAAAACAAAATATTTTGAATCAAGAAGATAACCTAGTACTTAAACAACTGCAAATTAAGTTAGAAAATAAAAGAAACACTTGATTGCCTTTGTAAGATTATATTTTGTCTTTTTTCAAAGCAATAATACTTAATTGTTACTGAAAGTAAAATTGCAAAATAAATAGATAGAATAGAGTTCAACTTTTTGTAAGTCTAACAAAGAATGCCTAGGCCTAAGCCCTAGTTTATAACCAAATTGGCTTAGGGGCAAAATAATCTATGGACAAAATAGTCTAAGGGCAAAAAAACTATGGCCAAAAGGGTTTAAAGACAAAACCCCTATTGTAGCTAATGGTAATTATTGGCATTGCAAACAGTGTCTAATGTAGGTTGGCCTTGGCAGTGGTATAGTGTGTAATATATAGCAATGTCATGGCACATGTCAATGGTGTAGGGCAAAGGGCAGTGGCACACATAGAGATGGAGGTGAAGAGGAAGGTCTCAGTACATACATGCGCAACCTCCAAAATTCGGTCGGCCATGTGACTTAGTTTTAACAAAAATGCGACGTAGTTTTTGGCCAAAAATGTGACTTGCATGTAAAAAAAACTGTTAAGCAAAATTAACGCAACTTTAGGTAAACGGCAGGAGTAACTATGACTCTCTTATTAAGCCAAAATGCCTCATCAGCTACTTAGTACTACTACTTGGGTGTTTTTTTGAGTGGGCATTTTTGCGACTTCCTTGGTTGGTCGCCAAATCAGTCAGCCAGATCGGCCGACTTGGCTGACTGTTGCGCATGTATGTCTCAGTATAGCAAATGACCTATTTTGGAATAAGTTAACAAATCATAAATAGCTGTCCACCACACATTCAATATTTTCCAGTATTGCATTGTGATCACAAATTTAAGAAAGGCAGGTAGTGTTGTATCATATGGTGGGGTTGAAGAGCAGAGCAGTATTGCATGTTGCAGTGAATGTACAAACTTGCAAAAAAATGTAGTTGTTGTTTGAGACTTAAAGTTTAAAGTTTTTGAACATTTACTTAAATTTCTAGGTTTACATACTATTCATTATATTATATTTTCTGCATGTAATGTAAATTTTTAAATTGCAGTTCTGCAAGCTTACAAAGAAAGAGAAAAGCAACCCACTTAAAAAGATCTTTTATTGTTTTAACTATGGAAAATCCATAGAAAATCCTACATATGTCACTGTTGCATTGCTGCAAGAAAGGGGGGCACCTGGTGCAATTCAGACCTTGGCTACAATAGGAGACAAAATGAGCAATTGCCCTATCTACCAAAGCAAACATCTCAAAAGATAGAGAATATATTATTGATAATTGGTTTCAAATCTATTAATAGCATAAGAATAGCTAGTAAATTAGAAATTAATGTATGTAAGCAAAGATAGTACTAATAATGATGTAATAAATAGAAAGATTTGATGTTTTAGCCATATTTGTATGCTATGATTTTGTCTGCTTCCTTTTTGCTAGCAAACAAAACAACATTTTCTAGCCAATAAATGGGATGCAAGTCTAAGTTCTATAGTCCTAAGCCTGCAAAACAGACTTGTATGAATTAATATAAGGAATACCAAGCCATTTTTCTGACTATTGAACCACCAAGAGTGGGTCTTCTCCCTCTCTCTACCTGACATTTTTTGCAACACTGAAATGGAGCAATGTAATAAATGCAAGCATATGAAATTCAGAAACACAAGCTAACTTTTGGTTCTATATTTTCTTCAACAATAATCAATATCAAGTCATCAGCCTTGCAGACTATCAAGATATTCAACAATTCTGTTAGAATGTTAGTTTTTTTCTTTGATTGCTAGTGTATTCAGTGTACCCCTGTGCATCAATCAGTATTGCATCTCAGTGCAGCCTTGCCAAGCCTCTAAATTTATTCAGCTTGTCAACCACATGCATCTACATCAGTTCTAACTTCTTCATTAGCATCATCAGCTAGTCTCTCAAGCATTCTATTAGTGATGGACCAAATGTAGATTCTTGCAAGTTTCCAAAACCAAATCCGAATGTACAAAAAATTCCAAATCCGAATATCCAAATGTGTTTCTAAATGTAAAAAAAGTAAAAGGTAAACGGCGGGAGTAACTATGACACCTTTTAGTGACAAAAATGTTTTGTCATCTAATTAGTAACTGTAGTAGTGCTGTACAATAATTTACTGACAAGATTCAATCTAGCTTGGGCTTATACTAATCTATCTAGTATCTGAATTGAATTGAACTTAATTCTTATATATCTAATCTAACTAATTCCAATTACTAATACTAACTGACATTATGTTTGTGCAATTTGATTACATTACTATGTATAGTGCATGTAAAGTCCATTGCATTTGCATTTTGAAAAAAAAACAAAGTAATGATTATACTTAAACAATGATTACCTAAAATGTTTCTGAAACTTTAGGTTAAATGCCTCAAAGGTCCCAAAGTTAAGTAACTTTACTTAAAAACACTTGAAAAATATATGTTACTACAAAAGCAAACAATTATAAAAATGAACAATATGACATTAAATTTTGAGTTTTCATTTTTTAAATTTACTTTCTCTTTTCAAAAGTTGTATTTCTTTTATGTTTGCATAATTTTGCTTTGGTTTTTTGATTTCTTTATATTCAGAAGCACATTTGGAAATTTGGAGACTGATTCTTGTTTGAGAAGGTACACAGCCAAAAGTTAGCCTATGTTCCTAAATTTCTTGTGCCTATGTTGCTCTATTCTAGTGCAGCAAAAATTGTTAGGGTGGGAATCTCTCTTTCCCTTTAGTAGTTCTACTATTAAAACAAGCCTAATTACGTGTAATTAACTTTTTTAATAGAATTTGTATGAAAGGCATGCTATATCTTTGCAATACTCTTATATTTTATGTATAGATAGAACACAATCAGTAATATGTTTCTATACAATCCAAAGCACAATACTTGAGAATCTGCTGAATTAAATACAATCCTATATGTGCATATATATTTTTTTCACATACTTGATTATGCATTTTTTAGTTTTCAACATTTGAGGATAACTAAGAATCATTGGAAAGGCTCCCATGAAGACTATAACTCTTTATTTAAAGCTTGAAGTGCTGCAGGCTCATTCCATATAAGCATGGTCGTAACATGACAGGTTATTTTTACTTATAAAATGAAATCTAATAATAGAATATACTAAACCAATATTTTAAATGAAAGATTATTTTGTCTAGAATATATTTATAGAGTTTCATATAGATATCATCATTAGTATAGATGCTATTAAACCTTAAATGACACTTATGGTTGTAACGACAGGATTTTTGACATATATTTAGAAACTAAAAGGTAAAAGTCTTATAACATTTTTCATTTTTTGATATTTTGCATACTCTTTTATTAGAATATATAAACTCAAAAGGCAACAAAGATACAAAAGAAAAGGCAGCCTTATGGTCGTAACATTATGGTCGTAACATATTTTTTTCTGTCAATTCAGTAACTTTGAGGTACTAATACATTAAAAATATAATAGATTATTTGGTCACCAATGCTTTTATCTGATGATGAAAGTACTATACTTTTATCTATAGTTTGTTTCAACCTTCAAAAGCTTTCTATTTGTTTTTAAAAGGTACAAAATCTTAATGATGTCTTTTGCTTCGAAAAATGTCCAAATTTTTACAAAAATGACTTTTTGCCAATTGATAACATACTAATCCAACATTTTATCATTCCTTTATTCTTAGATTGTATATATTGCACAATATAAACATTTGGTAAAAAAATAGGCTAATTAGGCAATGGCAAGCAAAAATATTGACTTTTTTCTATTTTCCAAATATGTCCATCTTATATGGAATGAGCCTGCAACATATTATATATCTTGTAGGTCTAAAAATTTGCATGGCAGACAAAATGACCAAATTGAAATATTGTACAAAATTACTTTCAATGAATATTAGTAGACACAAAGGAGCAGATAAAACATAGTAGATAAAATCATTGTCAATTGCCATCTTAACTATATATACCTTTCTAATTTTGATATTCCAAGGCAATATAGTACACAATTATGACCTTATAGTCCTAAGTATATACCATGCATACACAGATTTTTTGCCATGTATGTAGCCTGCAAGAGGTCAGATCAAGGATACACAGTGTGCACCAATAGACTAGAGCTTCTATTGAGATGTCTTGTAGACAGATCAGGGTTTGGAATAGTATCATATCTATTAATATCTATATTTTACTATCAATACTTTAGTCATTGAGACTTACTGGACTAGGCCTAGGCAAGGCTTAAAAAATTAAAATTTGTAAGCATTGTATATGACAACTGTGTCAAGAAAGATGTACTTGAAAACTTTGAGATCATTGACTAGCCTGCACACCTTGGTGTTCTATGTCTAATTTTGAAGCATTAAAGTACAAAAAGAAACTCAGACCCAGATTTAATGTGCAACTCTCTGGATTAGTGCTAGCATGAATCTAAATAATTGAATTGTCTTTGCCACCTATCCCCTTCTGCTTATTTCAAACATTGACAATTTATTTTGCTTCCAACTGTGTTTCATTTTTATCTAATAAACTGGTAATGGCAGTATTCTGTAAGGCAGTAGATATTTAGTCTTTTCAGGTGCAAAGATTTCGCTGCCTGCGATGCCTAGGCCAGATGATTCACAAATTCATCACTAAAAAAACTTGTAATCTAGCAATTTTATCGTTTGGTCTTGTCATTCTTCACAGGCTCTGATGACTAGTGCCTTGTGAGAAAACCACAAGGTAGGCCTATGCTAGAGTACACTAGAGCTAGCAAGCACTGGCTCAAAGCCACTATCTATTATTGCTGCAATAACATGAAAATCATTCTCGAATGCCAATCTAATCTCAGTCTAAAGCTTAACTCTTCATGAGTTGATATTCAGAGTGCAAATACAGTATATTATCTGTGCTTTTTCCTTTAATTAAGCTAGTGTCCCTTCTACTCAATTCTTACTACTTTGAGTAGTTAGACTGCGTGTACTGTACCATTTATGATCTAGCCAATTGGAAATTGTGTTTCATTAAAAAGTTCAACAGTTTTTTTGGCTAGTGCCAGTGCACTAAATTAAATTGTGTATGCAATACTGGTTGTAATTTTTAGGAGCAGAATTTGAAGAAATTAGGTCGACAATCCGATATACTTTTTTTACCATTACTGGAGAGTTGAAAGAGCAGGAAAAAGAAAGGCTTTTTTAACGAAAAATATAAAAATATTCTGTTTTCAAATTTCGCACACAGAATAACAACATAGCATAACATAGCATAGTTAGCATAACATAGCATAGCATAGCATAAAAATTTTCTATATACAAACATGTAATCAGCATTGTGGACAGATTCATACAGTACACAAGTAAATCAAGGGAGATTCAGATTTATTTCGAGAGGCAGATATATATAAAAAGAGGCACATTCAATGAAAATACAGTCAGACGGGTTCACAGGCAGCGATATGAAAGGTTCACAGAAATGATGATGACAGTTTCACAGAGGAAATGGTGAGGCAGTTCTCACAGGCGCTGTGGGGCAGGTTAGTGTTGGCGTTAAGTATTTTGCACTTTGAAGTTGTGCTTGCCTAAAAACTCTAAGCATATTTTGTTTCATGCATAAACAACAAAAATCCTTGAACTACGAGTAGTTGTCAAGCGTGTTGCTAAGTTTTTTGTCTCAATATCTATTTTATAATGCCAAGGTAGTGCTGGTGTAAACAGCTTTAATAACTCATCACTGCCAACAGTTCGTCGGTATAATTTTAGAGAGAGAGAGAAAAGTCCAGTCAGAATTCTTTAGTGCTATGTTGTTATTCTGTGTGCGAAATTTGAAAACAGAATATTTTTGTTTTTCCCCTAGCTGTTTTTGTTCTTTAAAGGTCGGTGTTTTGTGGTTGTAGCAACTATGAAACAAGTGCGCTTACAGATTCACTTGAGTCCACTTCTCTCTCCCCTCTCTATCTCTCTCTCGCAGTTTGTGCAATTTGCTGACGTCATCGTACGCTCGTTATGTCTTTGCTTTTCGAATATATTCATATATTTTTTGTTTGAAATTCCTTTCCAGACTCTTATTGCGAACTATTACCACTACAGTCTTGCTGTTTGAATGCCCCAGCTTCTGTCTCATATTGTTTCGAATGTATATTCGAGCGTCTCTATAGAAAAGACCATGGAGTTTTAATATCTTAAATATCTGATTATGGAAAATAGACCCCGAACTATATTCTATCCAAATTCTATACTTTTGAACTCCATGTTTTTGGGCTGTTGTCTTTACTTCCTTCCTAACCCTACCATTAAGCCCCCTGTTATTAGCTGCTTTTGAAAAATGGGATACCCTCATTTGTGAGATGTGTGTGTGTGAGAGGGGGGTTGCTAGCTGTTTGCTATATCTATCTACTCGATTAAATTGGCCATCTCACCAACAAAGCTCGAGTCTTTCTTTAGGCTACAGAAAGAATGCTGCTTAATAGGGTTAGTAAATATATGAAATGTGGATTGTCACTAAATCAACCGCGAGCTTTGGTGTGTCAGAGAATAAACACAGCCTTTGCGTGTCGGGCTGGCTGATTGTGCGGTCCGCTAGTAAAAGCAACAGCTGACTAATTGTTAAAGTTTAGATCATTGATACATTTAATTACTACTCGAGTTAAGCGTGGCGCTCTGATTCCAATGGCCCAGGCTCGATTCCAAGTGCAGTCACATTAATTTTTGGGCTAAATCGGAATCTCGGCTTGGCTCTGCTCGTGCAATTAACGCCTTTTGAGGGCCAACCGTCCAAGGCGCAGTGAAGTTAGGGATGAACGATGAACGTTAGGGGCCGTTGTGCACTCCTGTGTGAGTGTGCACCTGTGCGTATGACTGCGTACGCATCCGCGCGCTTGTGTGCCTGCTCAGGAGGGTCGGTGGAATGGGCAGCTGCCAGCAATGCCTCTTGCCGGACGGAGCCCGGTTGTAAATATCGCTTAAAGTGCACCAGAATCCACCCCTCTGCCTTTAACGAATCTAACAAACACGCCCGAACTCTTATCAGACCAGTGTTGCGTGGGGCTAAGCGAACTCCAGCTTTGGCAAAGCGCTTTATTTTCCATATAATGAAATCTAAGAGTTCTTACAAGGCGCGATTTGATAAGTGTTATCGTGTGGTGTTTGTGAAATGGGCTTGTTGAGAACTTCCAATGACACTGAACTGAAGGGCATTCCGTTGTAATGCAAATACATGTGAAAGTCATTCAAGTTTTAGGTAGAGAACAAGAAGAGAGGGGACGAAGAAAGATGCGAATTAGAGGGGAATAGATGCAGGCGAGAGTGGAGAGGAGAGAGAGAGAGAGAGAGAGAGAGAGAGAGAGAGAGAGAGAGAGAGAGAGAGAGAGAGAGAGGGAAGAGATGGTGAGAGAGTTAGAAATGATGCAGTGAAAAGAAGGCTTTGAAAAAAAGATACAATACAATAAAAGCCAATTTTATCACATTGATTGATTTTTAATAAATGCTCGGGCTCGCATTCGAAATTACAATTCGTATACAAAGCATTGTTATGCACTCGAGCAAGTGCAAATCTTAATCCTGGAAAATTCCTCCACTAGTTTTGGGAAGTGTCTGAATATTTGCGTCTCGTCTCGTCTAGTCACTGTCCTCTATTATGCACTTTAACCTACTTTTTCAATCGGCAATTGGCTATGCAATCTTTGATACTTCAGTCAGTTGAAAATTGCAATTGCGTTTAGAGTTTCGTCTTGTTCGTTCTCTGCCCCATCAAGTGGAAAGATTTCTGTTATTATGTGTTCGTTACATTTTCAGCCACCTTCCAATCCAAAAACTATGGCTTTTTGATACCCTTGTGTGTCCTCTAAGGATGGAGCGAGTTGTTCCGAGGAAGGGACAGAGGGAGTATAGGGGAGCGGAGAGAACTGTCTCGCACTTGTACCCAGCTGTCGCAGCCAATGGCGGCACGATCGCGTGATAATGTATAGAGAGGGCAGACAGAGAAAAAGTTACATGAAAGGTCTTCAAGCAGTACGCTGTACACTTGCACCCTGTGTCTGGCCCTTCCCCCCACACTCGCAAATAGACGCGGTGGATGATTCTGACCAATCAAGTTGGGCATGGCTGGGTACAAAAGTACCCGGGGACATAGGGGGTGTGCGTTTGCGCCGCTCTGCAATAAAGAGAAGGGCAGAAATTTTTTTCCACCGGCCTAGAAAGGAGAAGCGTGAGTGTCAGCGACGAACCCTACCACTAGTCAGTTTCTGTATAAATTGGGGTTAGCCGTGGCAGAAAAGCTTTTCAAGGTCCAGAACCAACTTGCAGTGCGCAAATAATCAAAGGTCAGTTCTGAGTTACCAAGCGTGCTACCGCGAAACCCTATTGTGAAATTCCTCAATTTAGAAAGGCGAATTTCGTCATCTTTGCAGCTGTAATCAACAACTCCAAAGCAACTAATGGCTATGCTGCCAGACAGGCGGCCAATGCACATCACTAAATCTGGCGTTGTTCATCGCAAAAAATGTCGCCACCCGAAAACGCCGGCGGATCTAATGCGACGCTATTGCCTAGTGTGCGGCTGCAAGGCTGAGAATTATAACTTTGGCGTTATCAGCTGCGAGTCTTGCAAAGCGTTCTTTCGTCGTAACGCGCACAAGCAGACACTTGGCGAGGCTGGATTCGCCTGCAGTTTTCGGCGAGGCGGCTGCGAGGTCAGTCTGGCTACGAGGAAGAAGTGCCCCGGCTGCCGGCTGGCCAAGTGCTTCGCCGTTGGCATGCAGGCCGACCTCATCCAGAAGGCGGATCAGGTGTACCAACCGTCTGCTAAATCGCCGTCGTCTTCAGCCTCAGTACCGCTGCCGACGATGATGTCTGTGGGCTCGTCTTCGTCGTCTGTTTCATCATTCGCCTCGGCGATTCGCAGGCCGACGCCGCTGCCGCCGCCGCCGCCGCCGCCGCCGCCGCCGCTTCAGCCGGCCCGTCTACCTGACGCAGCCAGAGACTCGGACCAAAGCGAGCACCTGCTTCGACTCTGGCATCGCCTGCAGTCGCCTGAACCGAAACTGCCGCCGTCTTCATTCACTGAGCCGAATTGTAACGAAGCTTCTGGCGCGGAGGATCATCGCTATGCCAATGTACTTTTAGTTGACTTCTTTGTCGAACTGAGAAAACTGGTTGCGGATACGATGCTGTGCGATATTCAAACGGCTAATGACACTGGCGTAGCCATGCTAGAAGCCTTCGTTCATCAGGTTGCCAGGTTTATAGCGGGTCTGCGTCAGGTAGACCAGCTGGAGAAACCGCATTTTCTGGCTCTGCTCAGGTGCCGCCTGCATTCTGTGCTGTTCCCGCTGTCCTGCGCTGGCTACTGCCAGGATGATAGGCAGTTCTACTTCACCATCCGGGGCAGTAAGATCAGCTGCCACCCCATTCAGCTCTTTATCGATCTGGTAAGTAGTTTTTGTGAGCAACATTGGTCCTTAACTATCGCCTGTTAGCTACCCTAGCTATAGAACTAGTGACCCTATTTGCTACTTTATGCTATAGAATCGCCCTATTAGCTACCCTATACTATAGAATCTAGCTATTTGCTATTTGCTAGAATTACTCCATTATCTACCCTATATAACCCCTCTTTTATCTAGCTATAGAATCGGCCCATTAGCTACCCTATACTATAAAATCGCCCCAATAGCTACCCTATAGAATCGGCCCATGAGCAACCCTATAGAATCGGCCCATTAGCTACCCTATAGAATCGGCCCATTATCTACCCTATAGAATCGGCCCATAGCTACCCTATAGAATCGGCCCATTATCTACCCTATAGAATCGGCCCATAGCTACCCTATAGAATCGGCCCATTATCTACCCTATAGAATCGGCCCATAGCTACCCTATAGAATCGGCCCATTATCTACCCTATAGAATCGGCCCATAGCTACCCTATAGAATCGGCCCATTATCTACCCTATAGAATCGGCCCATAGCTACCCTATAGAATCGGCCCATTATCTACCCTATAGAATCGGCCCATTATCTACCCTATAGAATCGGCCCATTAGCTACCCTATAGAATCGGCCCATCAGCTACCCTATAGAATCGCCCCTAAGCCTGCAATCGTTAATATCTATCCCTCACCCGATAAAACGCAGGTGCGCAGCACCAGCAGCCACCTGGTTGACTACACGCCTCTGGTCGAATGCGAAACCTACATCAGCCTGCTGCAAGAAGTCACGGACATGCGGCCGGAACTCATCGCATTGTTCTGCGCTGCCAAGCTGCTGTACCTGCCGCTTCGGGACTGCGACATCACCGATAGCCGAATGATTGACGCCTGCAATCGTTTAGGCCTGCGCTACCATCAGCACCTGGTGGATTCGCTCTATTATCATTATCCGTTCGAGTTTGACCAGAAACTGGAGGCCTGCTGCCGCCTGTTCAAATGGTCGCTGGGCTTTGATCGCACACTGCACAGTTTCATTCAGTACTGCCCGCTGACTGCCGGGTCCGCCCCAGCGAGAGATACTCCGGTGTCTTCTAAGTAGAATAGCGGAGCTTACGAATCTTGGAGGATTTTGAAGTTTAGCAAATTTCCAAGGATTTGACATTCAATTTAGAGTCACCATAGTTTTTATTTAGGACCAGTTTTTCTTTTAAAGTTTCTATCATGTAACACGAATTTATTTGCTTTACTGATGGTTTATCAATTTCATTGTCTATATTACCTTTTATTTTAGTGAATCTGAGCACTTTCTAAATATTACCTTCCTGTCTCTTAGCTGTGTTTAATTTATCAATCAGTCAAAATGTAATAATTAATTTTATTGCAATGCCCATATACTTTGTTTTTGCTGTAGGAGTTGTTGCACAATTATTTCAACAGAATTGCACATGCATACTGAACCGTATTATCGATTTCTTTCTTAATCTTTGTGAATCTTTTGTAAATCTATCCATACTCAAATTTTTGGTGTTTTATTAGATTTTATTGCTTTGTACTGTCTGTTTTTTCCTGAAAATTTCAAATATCGGAGGCACCGTTTGTTGTAAACTATAAACTATTTTCGAGATATTTTGATTCATAAAAAATATTTGTTTTTTGAAACTGTTGAATATTTTTCATTGTGTTTTCTGCATTCTCCTGGTTATAAACTGTATTTGTTGTTTGCTGACGTATACAATGTACAAGTCGTTCCTTGCCTATATAATAGACGCCGTTATCAAACTTGATCAGTAGGGGTTTCTGATGAATAATTTAAATTGTTTAAGTTCTTCACTCAAAGTTTATGATGTTTATAAAACGTATTCAAGGGCTGAGGGAGAGCGGAGAGGCAGATTCTCAGGGACTGAGGAAGAGCGGAGAGGCAGATTCTCAGGGACTGAGGGGGGAACGAGGAGGCAGATTCTCAGGGACTGAGGGGGGAACGAGGAGGCAGATTCTCAGGGACTGAGGGGGGGAACGAGGAGGCAGATTCTCAGGGACTGAGGGGGGAACGAGGAGGCAGATTCTCAGGGACTGAGGGGGGAACGAGGAGGCAGATTCTCAGGGACTGAGGGGGGAACGAGGAGGCAGATTCTCAGGGACTGAGGGGGGAACGAGGAGGCAGATTCTCAGGGACTGAGAGGGGGGAACGAGGAGGCAGATTCTCAGGGACTGAGGGGGGAACGAGGAGGCAGATTCTCAGGGACTGAGGGGGGAACGAGGAGGCAGATTCTCAGGGACTGAGGGGGGGAACGAGGAGGCAGATTCTCAGGGACTGAGAGGGGAACGAGGAGGCAGATTCTCAGGGACTGAGGGGGGAACGAGGAGGCAGATTCTCAGGGACTGAGAGGGGAACGAGGAGGCAGATTCTCAGGGACTGAGAGGGGAACGAGGAGGCAGATTCTCAGGGACTGAGGGGGGAACGAGGAGGCAGATTCTCAGGGACTGAGGGGGGAACGAGGAGGCAGATTCTCAGGGACTGAGAGGGGGAACGAGGAGGCAGATTCTCAGGGACTGAGGGGGGAACGAGGAGGCAGATTCTCAGGGACTGAGGGGGGAACGAGGAGGCAGATTCTCAGGGACTGAGGGGGGGGAACGAGGAGGCAGATTCTCAGGGACTGAGAGGGGAACGAGGAGGCAGATTCTCAGGGACTGAGGGGGGGAACGAGGAGGCAGATTCTCAGGGACTGAGAGGGGAACGAGGAGGCAGATTCTCAGGGACTGAGGGGGGAACGAGGAGGCAGATTCTCAGGGACTGAGAGGGGAACGAGGAGGCAGATTCTCAGGGACTGAGGGGGGGGCGGAGAGGCAGATTCTCAGGGACTGAGGGGCGGGGGGCGGAGAGGCAGATTCGCATGGACTGAGGGAAGGAGGGCGGAGAGGCAGATTCTCAGGGACTGAGGGGGAACGAGGAGGCAGATTCTCAGGGACTGAGGGAGACTGGAGAGGCAGATTCTCAGGGACTGAGGGAGCGGAGAGGCAGATTCTCACGGACTGAGGGAGCGGAGAGGCAGATTCTCAGGGACTGAGGGGGAGCGAGGAGGCAGATTCTCAGGGACTGAGGGAGACTGGAGAGGCAGATTCTCAGGGACTGAGGGAGCGGAGAGGCAGATTCTCACGGACTGAGGGAGCGGAGAGACAGATTCTCACGGACTAAGGGAGCGAGGAGGCAGATTCTCACGGACTGAGGGAGCAGAGAGGCAGATTCTCGCGGACTGAGTGCAGAAAGGCAGCTGCTATAAATTGCCAGTAAAACTGTGATTATACACATGTAATAGTAAATTCACATTGCTTCTATATTTTTCTGTGCTTGTCAGTTTTAGCCTAAATAAAGAGCACTCGCTTTTTTAGAATTTGTTTCATAATGTGCTGCTTCAGTGTCTTTTGATGATTTTTTTCTTGTATAAACATTATTAAGGTTTAGTGCCTCATCTCCGGTATTAAGGCAACTTAGAGTACATTATGCTGACTCAAATCGATCGAGCTGACAATTAATTTTCTAACAATAGTTTTAGGCGTGCTTGCTCAAAATTAATCAACTTAAAAGCTGCGGCAGAAATTAGAGAAATTAAATGAATTATCTATCTCTATCTGTCTGTCTATCTATCTGTCTGTCTATCTATCTGTCTGTCTATCTATCTGTCTGTCTATCTATCTGTCTGTCTATCTATCTGTCTGTCTATCTATCTGTCTGTCTATCTCTGTCTATCTATCTATCTATCTATCTATCTATCTATCTATCTGTCTGTCTATCTCTGTCTATCTATCTATCTATCTATCTATCTATCTATCTATCTATCTATCTATCTATCTATCTATCTATCTATCTATCTATCTATCTATCATCTATCTATCTATCATCTATCTATCTATCTATCTATCTATCTATCTGTCTATCTATCTATCTATCTATCTATCTATCTATCTATCTATCTATCTATCTATCTATCTATCTATCTATCTATCTATCTATCTATCTATCTATCTATCTATCTATCTATCTATCTATCTATCTATCTATCTATCTATCTATCTATCTATCTATCTATCTATCTATCTATCTATCTATCTATCTATCTATCTATCATCTATCTATCTATCTATCTATCTATCTATCTATCTATCTGTCTGTCTATCTCTGTCTATCTATCTATCTATCTATCTATCTATCTATCTATCTATCTATCTATCTATCTATCTATCTATCTATCTATCTATCTATCATCTATCTATCTATCTATCTATCTATCTATCTATCTATCTATCTATCTATCTATCTATCTATCTATCTATCTATCTATCTATCATCTATCTATCTATCTATCTATCTATCTATCTATCTATCATCTATCTATTCATTAGCAGCTGCCCAACCTGGCCAATTGCTGCCTGACAGACCAGCTGACTCAGTGACAGCTCGCTAGCAGTCAGGCGGTGCCGCATAATTCCGCATGGGATCCACCTGGCAGTTTGTCAAATTCACAGCAGTATTCTTGGCATCGGCGGCTGTAGGCTCGGAGCTCGTGCACCGCTTCTTCAAGCCCCTGTCTGACCTGCCAGTCGAGTTAGAAGAAGCCAGACGTCAGAGGCGTCTGCAGCAGCAGCAGCAAAATGAGATTAAATGAATTCTCCTACTGCGTTAGCCAGTCTCTCGTGCTGGTGCCGTATGAAGCTTATCACGTGACCCGCTACCACCAGTGGATGCTGCAGCCTGATATATTGGAGGCCACGGCGTCAGAGCCTCTTAGCCTAGAGGTGAGCTGTTCAGTTTTCATTATCCGGCCGGTATTTGTAACTGCGTTATTGCCGACTGCTAGAGATCGAGATGAAGATTATTCGCCCTCTATGACCGTACCCGCCTATTGTCAGGAAAGATTCTCCACAATGATTTACCCTCATTACCCTCTATGACCGTACCCGCCTATTATCAGGAAAGATTCTCCACAATGATTTACCCTCATTACCCTCTATGACCATACCCGCCTATTATCAGGAAAGATTCTCCACAATGATTTACCCTCCTTACCATCTATGACTGTACCCGCCTATTATCAGGAAAGATTCTCCACAATGATTTACCCTCATTACCCTCTATGACTGTACCCGCCTATTATCAGGAAAGATTCTCCACAATGATTTACCCTCATTACCCTCTATGACTGTACCCGCCTATTATCAGGAAAGATTCTCCACAATGATTTACCCTCATTACCCTCTATGACTGTACCCGCCTATTATCAGGAAAGATTCTCCACAATGATTTACCCTCATTACCCTCTATGACTGTACCCGCCTATTATCAGGAAAGATTCTCCACAATGATTTACCCTCCTTACCCTCTATGACTGTACCCGGTCCTTGACAGGAAGAGTTCGAAATGCAGCGTAGTTGGCGCAATTCAGACGACAAGTTGACCTTTATTGTGCTGCACAGAGACACTCTGGAATCCGCTATGGGGTCTAAAGTGCCGGTAAGTGGATTCTTTGCGCTTATGGGGACCAGCTGCGTTAATAGGTGTGGGGTCCAGCTGCGGTCAGGGGTGTGGGGTCCAGCTGCGGTCAGGGGTGTGGGGTCCAGCTGCGGTCAGGGGTGTGGGGTCCAGCTGCGGTCAGGGGTGTGGGGTCCAGCTGCGGTCAGGGGTGTGGGGTCCAGCTGCGGTCAGTGGTGTGGGGTCCAGCTGCGGTCAGTGGTGTGGGGTCCAGCTGCGGTAATGGGTGTGGGGTCCAGCTGCGGTCAGGGGTGTGGGGTCCAGCTGCGGTCAGGGGTGTGGGGTCCAGCTGCGGTCAGGGGTGTGGGGTCCAGCTGCGGTAATGGGTGTGGGGTCCAGCTGCGGTCAGGGGTGTTGGGTCCAGCTCCGGTCAGGGGTGTGGGGTCCAGCTGCGGTCAGGGGTGTGGGGTCCGGTCCAGCTGCGGTCAGGGGTGTTGGGTCCAGCTGCGGTCAGGGGTGTGGGGTCCAGCTGCGGTCAGGGGTGTTGGGTCTAGCTGCGGTCAGGGGTGTGGGGTCCAGCTGCGGTCAGGGGTGTGGGGTCCAGCTGCGGTAAGGAGTGTGGAGACGCCTTAGCTGCTGTAAGTGCAGAAGCATGCAAAGTTAAGCAGAATTGGCCGCGGTTAGTCATACTATCGCCAACAATCTTCTATGTAATCTTTAATTAGTATACTGGAAATCGGGACTCGTGCATGTTTTAAACGGCAGCCGCGTCTTTCATTCCTGTTTATCCGCCAGGCGTCCAACAAAGAGTCAGCTTCGTTGCCATGGCAACGCCAGCCGGCAGCGGAGTTGGCGGCAATGATTGGCGACGTGAATTCGTTTTTAATTCCCAACATCAGAGCCGTCGAAGAGGACAACCAAGACAACGAGGAGGTTGTTCGCGAAGGTCGCGAGTTCGAACTCGAAGTGATGATAGCCGAACCGGCCTACAGAGGCAGGGGCCTGGGCCGCGAGGCTGTCCAGTGCTTGATTGCCTACCTGTCCGAAGCGCTGGGTGCTCAGCCTGGCCAGCTGCTGGCAAAGATTGGCGACGATAATCTGGCAAGTCAGCGGCTGTTCACCGGCCCCGGACTGCGGTTCCAGCTGGCCGACAGGCAGCCTGTGTTCCGGCAGGCCACCTACCGCTGTCCGAGCGAGGCTGCACCCCCGACACCCCCAGGCTGGGCTGGCGTGCTCACCTGCTCGCGGCTGCCCGCTGCTGCCACCGGCTGTGGACTCAGCGCTTAGCTAGAAATGCTCAATTTTCTTGTCATACAGTGGCTTATTGAGTTGGAGATCCCGATAATAATCCCCTCAGTGGCTTATTGAGTTGGAGATCCCGATAATAATCCCCTCAGTGGCTTATTGAGTTGGAGATCCCGATAATAATCCCCTCAGTGGCTTATTGAGTTGGAGATCCCGATAATAATCCCCTCAGTGGCTTCTTGAGTTGGAAATCCCGATAATAATCCCCTCAGTGGCTTATTGAGTTGGAGATCCCGATAATAATCCCCTCAGTGGCTTCTTGAGTTGGAGATCCCGATAATAATCCCCTCAGTGGCTTCTTGAGTTGGGATCCCGATAATAATCCCCTCGGTGACTTATTGAGTTGGAGATCCCGATAATAATCCCCTCAGTGGCTTCTTGAGTTGGAGATCCCGATAATAATCCCCTCAGTGGCTTCTTGAGTTGGAGATCCCGATAATAATCCCCTCAGTGGCTTCTTGAGTTGGAGATCCCGATAATAATCCCCTCAGTGGCTTCTTGAGTTGGAAATCCCGATAATAATCCCCTCAGTGGCTTATTGAGTTGGAGATCCCGATAATAATCCCCTCAGTGGCTTATTGAGTTGGAGATCCCGATAATAATCCCCTCAGTGGCTTCTTGAGTTGGGATCCCGATAATAATCCCCTCGGTGACTTATTGAGTTGGAGATCCCGATAATAATCCCCTCAGTGGCTTCTTGAGTTGGAGATCCCGATAATAATCCCCTCAGTGGCTTCTTGAGTTGGAAATCCCGATAATAATCCCCTCAGTGGCTTCTTGAGTTGGAGATCCCGATAATAATCCCCTCAGTGGCTTCTTGAGTTGGAGATCCCGATAATAATCCCCTCAGTGGCTTATTGAGTTGGAGATCCCGATAATAATCCCCTCGGTGGCTTATTGAGTTGGAGATCCCGATAATAATCCCCTCGGTGGCTTATTGAGTTGGAGATCCCGATAATAATCCCCTCAGTGGCTTATTGAGTTGGAGATCCCGATAATAATCCCCTTGGTGGCTTATTGAGTTGGAGATCCCGATAATAATCCCCTCAGTGGCTTATTGAGTTGGAGATCCCGATAATAATCCCCTTGGTGGCTTATTGAGTTGGAGATCCCGATAATAATCCCCTCAGAGTTGGAGATCCCGATAATAATCCCCTCAGTGGCTTCTTGAGTTGGAGATCATAGCAACCCCTCAGTGGCTTATTGCGCCAGTTGGGTACTTGTGCGGCAATTTTTGAGTTGAAACTAGAAATGCGTGCCTCTCGCGCGTGCAACTGCCAGTGCCTGCTTTTGTTGCACTTTTTGTGGCTGTATTGTAGAAGCCCCCACGCATTCTGTAGGCGTTTAATACCCTCTCTTTCCCATGCTTTAATGGTTGCAGTTGCATAGTTTAACAGTTTGCACTTCCATTAATGATCTTTTTATCATTTTGACATTTGAAGCCTTAAAATTGAGCTTTTCCGGGGCAAATTAAGGATAGCACTGTTTTGTGGAGAATACTAGTCGAAGTTTTAAGCAAAACACTAATATCTAATGTCGTGCTATCCCAGTTTAGGGACATTCCGTATCTATAGATCTATTGTATACAAAATTTCAATATTGGGCCATGGACTACTTACAATTATAAATACCAGTTGGAAATAAACTAATCAATTTACCAGTATTGTATTGCGTCAGAATTTTGTTTAAATGTTTCTTTATTTCTCGTTTAACTTGACCTCAGCTGTCTCTATGGGTAAGTAAAAGGCAGGCAGGAATAAAGGAGGTGACTCGTGTGCAGTGCGCAAACAGGCTTTGAAAGGGAAAGACAGTGCGAGAGACATATGAGGTCATAAAAGAGCATAAAGGTTATGGAAGGTCGTGAAGAAAGCGGAGGGAAAGAGGGTGTGGCGGGCGAGAGGGAAAGGGAGGAAGATTGGCAGAGGGAGCGGGAGGGAGAAAGAGAAAAATGTGAGAGGGAGAGAGTAAGAGAGGCTAAAGGAAATGGGGGAGAGTAGAATGCGAAGGGCAGAGAGAGGAGGAGAGACAGATAAAATGGGAGAGAGGAAGAGTGGCAGAGGTAGTGGGAGAGAGAGGGAGCTATCGAGAGAAGATGAAGGAGGTAGCGGCTCCAACAACCCGGTACCCAAATGAGGGTCCACAGTTTAGGGATGTGATGGGCTGCTTTATCAAATGTCTAATTATCCACTGTTTTTCCTAGTTTCTTTTCGGTATTAACTTAGCTAGCGAAATTTTATCTTAATATTGTCTGGTGCACTGTTTTGTCTCTATGCTTATCGGCGCACTCTAGTGCTCAGGGTCTCTCCGGTTAGAGCATTCAGGGGAGAGAAGGAACGGAATTTCCCTTCCCTATACGCTCTGCACTAAGATGTCGGATCCAGTTCGTTGCTTGGGGGTGTGTTGAGTGAGTGAGTGAGTCTGGGTGAACTTGGATTCATTAAACTCAACACGTCACTGCTCCTACTAGGGTTTGCACTTTTGCCCTCACATCGGCCAGGGACTTCTAATCCAGAAAACCAGTTAAACTAGTAACTTGAATTGGAAGCTAAGCTAAGCCATCCGTTTCTGATTGCTGATTTGTGAATCGAAATTTTAAACAATCTGGGGGGTAGAGGATCGCCACACACCCTCAATTACCCCAGCTAATGCTGGCACCCATTTTACAGCTGGGTGAACTGAAGCAATGCAGAGTTAAATGCTTTGCTCAAGGACACAAATTGTTCCGATTGGGTCGAGAATCGAACCCCCGACCTTCGAGTCGTGAGTCCGACGCTCCAACCACTAGGCTAACCCCTCAATAGTCTATGCATTATTTTATATTCTTAACGTTACGTTTAGATACGTATGCTTGAACTGAAGCGACCAACCTTATCTAAAAATTTTGCGTTACAGTTACCAAATAGCATGTTAGGTGAGGATTTCCCATAGACAGTCTCCACCATAGACATTCCACAGAGTAGGCTGACCGCAACAAGCAGACATGTTGACTTGTTAAATCTACATCAAAACAGAGCCCTTGAAAGCAGCATGGATGACGAAATGAAGAAGGATATATAGAGCCCGTTCTATAAACGGCTATTCTATTCTACGACAGCTTTATAGTACGACCCCATAGTCCTTAAACGTAGAGTACAATGCTTTTAAAAATATTAAAAACTTTCCCTGCGTAAATCGTATTCAGCCTCCAGAGTCCAGGTCGATACAGAAGTCCCTGAATAAGGACTGCCCCACCCCAGGCGGGAAGTGCGCCCGCACTCGCCCTACATTGTACATGTACCTTACTAATAATAAATCGCATTTTTATCCAACCCTATCCTCATTGGCGCTTCCGAAGCTCAGATTCTGCTGCTAATAATTACTGCTGGAATTCAGTTATATGGCCTTTTTAATATATTCATAGCTGTGCAATATGTATCTCCTGAGTATTACCTATCCAAGCAAGATTCTAAATTCCAACGCAATCTGCTCCACCCACCCAATTTACCCGATCCCTACACGATCTATCCGAGCCCTACCCAATCTACCTGAACCCTACCCAATCTACCCGATACCTACCCAATCTACCTGAACCCTACTCGATCTATCCGATCCCTACCCAATCTACCTGAACCCTACTCGATCTATCCGATCCCTACCCAATCTACCTGAACCCTACCCAATCTACCTGAACCCTACCCAATCTACCTGAACCCTACCCAATCTACCTGAACCCTACCCAATCTACCCGATACCTACCCAATCTACCTGAACCCTACTCGATCTATCCGATCCCTACCCAATCTACCTGAACCCTACCCAATCTACCCGATACCTACCCAATCTACCTGAACCCTACTCGATCTATCCGATCCCTACCCAATCTACCTGAACCCTACCCAATCTACCTGAACCCTACCCAATCTACCTGAACCCTACACAATCTACCCGATACCTACCCATTTACCTGAACCCTACCCAATCTACCCGATACCTACCCAATCTACCTGAACCCTACTCGATCTATCCGATCCCTACCCAATCTACCTGAACCCTACCCAATCTACCTGAACCCTACCCAATCTACCTGAACCCTACCCAATCTACCCGATACCTACCCATTTACCTGAACCCTACCCAATCTACCCGATACCTACCCAATTTACCTGAACCCTACCCAATCTACCTGAACCCTACCCAATCTACCTGAACCCTACCCAATCTACCCGATACCTACCCAATCTACCCGATACCTACCCAATCTACCTGAACCCTACCCAATCTACCTGAACCCTACCCAATCTACCTGAACCCTACCCAATCTACCTGAACCCTACCCAATCTACCTGAACCCTACCCAATCTACCCGATACCTACCCAATCTACCCGATACCTACCCAATCTACCTGAACCCTACCCAATCTACCCGATACCTACCCAATCTACCCGAACCCTACCCAATCTACCCGAACCCTACCCAATCTACCCGATACCTACCCAATCTACCCGAACCCTACCCAATCTACCCGATACCTACCCAATCTACCTGAACCCTACCCAATCTACCCGATACCTACCCAATCTACCTGAACCCTACCCAATCTACCCGAACCCTACCCAATCTACCCGATACCTACCCAATCTACCCGAACCCTACCCAATCTACCCGATACCCGGTTTCTGAGTAGCTCAGCCAGTTTCTGAGTAGCTCAGCCAGTTTCTGAGTAGCTCAGCCAGTTTCTGAGTAGCTCAGCCAGTTTCTGGGTAGCTCAGCCAGTTTCTGGGTAGCTCAGCCAGTTTCTGAGTAGCTCAGCCAGTTTCTGAGTAGCTCAGCCAGTTTCTGGGTAGCTCAGCCAGTTTCTGAGTAGCTCAGCCGGTTTCTGAGTAGCTCAGCCAGTTTCTGGGTAGCTCAGCCAGTTTCTGAGTAGCTCAGCCAGTTTCTGAGTAGCTCAGCCAGTTTCTGAGTAGCTCAGGTAGTCATGCTTAACCAAGTCCGTATTTTCGTCTCAAAGGCTTATTATCGACCTTGCGCGGACTACGACTAGTGCTCTATTTTCTGATCCGCTTGACTGAGTACCTTTTAATTGCTCTACGGGCAAAAATAGACGAGATCCCAATTTTCAATCAAATAAAAAGGATTTTGTGAAAGACAATGTGGAAACTATTAATAGAAAATAACTTTTTTTACATCAGTCGTCTAATTTGATGTACTCAGTTCGTGGCGGTGTCAACTAGCCTCCAAAATGTTTGAAAATATTGGCGTTTATAAGAATATCAGTATGTCACTTGAAAGCTTGATATCAGGTGTAAAGTAGCAATTTTTTAGTGCCCCCTTCGGGGTGCCAATATGCAAGGAGCAAAAATAATTCATGCAAATCCATTAAAAAAGCACATTTTCTTAACAACCAATTAATTCCTTCTTTAGTTTTATGAATCATCTTATTCGAGTAAAATTGTTATCGACAAAGATGCTTGCTATGAATCTCTTGCTTCTAAAAGTAACAAACGAACACAAGAAAATAAAGCCCTCACAAAAGATAACAGGCATTTCCCCTAAATCGAAAGCATCCCCAGACCGCAAGCATCCCCCGATAGCAAGCTTCCCCCAGATAGCAAGCATCCCCCAGGTAGCAAGCATCCCCCGATAGCAAGCTTCCCCCAGATAGCAAGCATCCCCCAGGTAGCAAGCATCCCCCGATAGCAAGCTTCCCCCAGATAGCAAGCATCCCCCGGACCGCAAGCATCCCCCGATAGCAAGCTTCCCCCGATAGCAAGCATCCCCCAGGTAGCAAGCATCCCCCAGATAGCAAGCATCCCCCAGACCGCAAGCATCCCCCAGATAGCAAGCATCCCCCAGATAGCAAGCATCCCCCAGACCGCAAGCATCCCCCAGATAGCAAGCATCCCCCAGATAGCAAGCATCCCCCAGACCGCAAGCATCCCCCAGATAGCAAGCATCCCCCAGGTAGCAAGCATCCCCCAGATTAGCAAGCATCCCCCAGATAGCAAGCATCCCCCAGACAGCAAGTATCCCCCAGATAGCAAGCATCCCCCAGATAGCAAGCATCCCCCAGACCGCAAGCATCCCCCAGATAGCAAGCATCCCCCAGATAGCAAGCATCCCCCAGTTAGCAAGCATCCCCCAGATAGCAGGAAATAATTAAACCCTCACAAACATAACAGGCATTCCCCCTATATCGAAAGCATCTCCCCAAATAGCAAGCACGATATCAGGTGTTATATTTAATCATAATAACTAAGAATCTAACAGTAGTGACTGTTCGAGCGTAAAGGGCTTTTTACTTGTGAATTTTTTAGAGAATTTTTATTCCTTTACTTCATCTGCTGCCTATTCCAAATGGAGGGCTAATAGTAGTTCTGGTTAATCATGTTCTCTGAGAGAGAGCCATGGCTCGCCTCTTTAAAGATAAGTAAAGTCGCTATAGAAATGTCCAAGCATTTCTTGGTTCGGTGTATTCGCACTGGCAAACTGCTCTCCGGCAGCTCGAGATATTCCTTAATCCCGTGTCTTCAGTCTCCGTCCATCATCTCATTTTAGTTTACCTTGCTTTTAAATTATCGGACTAGCGGAATGGAATATTTCTTCCTTTTGACGTTGAACTCCTTAATAATTCACGGAAGAAATCCCTTTAAAGATCTCTTGAAGGCAGGCGCATTCTACGTACGCAAGAGCATTACCTAGAAACATTCTCAACGCATGGCTGAAGGTTTGTCAAATTCAAATCACATGAATTAGCCACCTAAATAAGCAAAGCTAGGGCTAGTCAACGTTAATTAAACGTGATTTGATCTCTTTGGGAAGTTATTTATACCTATAAATCTTTGACGTGCACTTTAACTAGAAATTATTAGCCGCGACTAAAGGCGGTAACTTTATTGCCAAGTCAAAATTAACTCGGCCTCTGATAGGTAAAACTGACCGGCATTTTAATTGGGCTAGCTATTCTTTTGACTCTCTGCCTTCCTATTTCGGGGCCGTCCTTGGTTGACTCAAACCCGCTTGAGTTAGATATGCATCGTACTTTAAGATTCCTAGAAAAAACAGGATCATATTCGCTTTATCTTCGCGACTCAGCCGGCTTGGGAAAAACCCCACTGAATTTTACAGGCCCAGGGTCCCAGACAGACTTGCGGAAATTTTTCTAACCTTCTTTCTCATTCTAGTTAAGATAACGCGCGTCTGGCGATTGTTCTCTAACAGGAGACGCGACAATTTCCTACCGCCTTAAGATTTACGTTAGCGTTGGGCTTTAGGTTAGGGTTTAGACTAGGGTCTGCTATCGTTTAGGGTTAAATTTAGGTTAGGGTTTTTGGATTACGGTTCAGGATTTAGAGTTGGGTTTGCCGTTGAGGGTTATGGTTTAGGTTTTAGATTTAAGATTTATGTTAAAGGTTTAAGTTTAAGGTTTAGGTTAGGATTTAGGCTAGGGTCTGCCATCATTTAGGGCTAAATTTAGGTTAGGGTTTTTGGATTACGGTTCAGGATTTAGGGTTTGGGGTTGCCGTTTAAGGTTAGGGTTTATGTTAAGATTTACGTATAAGGTTTAGAGTTTTGGTTTAGGTTTGGGGTTTAGGTTTATGATTTAGTGTGTTAGAGTTTAGGTTTAAGGTTTGGGTTCGGTAGTTGAATTGTGACAGTCAATTGTCGTGAAAAAAATTATATAACAATCGTCTGCTGTGCTTATCTTTAAATATCAGTCTCAACTATATCTAAGATTCTAACTTTAATCGCACTTTAATGAATGTCTCCTTTCACTCAGCGAATCGCCTTTCACTCAGCGAATCGCCTTTCACTCAGCGAATCGCCTTTCACTTAGAGAATCGCCTTTCACTCAGCGAATCGCCTTTCACTCAGAGAATTGCCTTTCACTCAGAGAATCGCCTTTCACTCAGAGAATCTCCTTTCACTTAGAGAATCGCCTTTCACTCAGAGAATCTCCTTTCACTCAGAGAATCGCCTTTCACTCAGAGAATCGCCTTTAACTCAGAGAATCGCCTTTCACTCAGAGAATCTCCTTTCACTCAGAGAATCGCCATTCACTCAGAGAATCGCCATTCACTCAGAGAATCGCCTTTCACTCAGAGAATCTCCTTTCACTCAGAGAATCGCCTTTAACTCAGAGAATCGCCATTCACTCAGAGAATCTCCTTTCACTCAGAGAATCGCCTTTCACTCAGAGAATCGCCTTTCACTCAGAGAATCGCCTTTAACTCAGAGAATCGCCTTTCACTCAGAGAATCGCCATTCACTCAGAGAATCTCCTTTCACTCAGAGAATCGCCTTTCACTCAGAGAATCGCCATTCACTCAGAGAATCTCCTTTCACTCAGAGAATCGCCATTCACTCAGAGAATCGCCTTTCACTCAGAGAATCGCCTTTAACTCAGAGAATCGCCTCACTCATTCATCCTTATGAATCGCTACTTGTGCAGACGCAAATGAATCATTAATGAGTTGACAGACCTTCAACGGTCTTATATGCAATAAATTTCAGCCAGACATGACAGTTGAAGGCGCCGATGTTAACCAGCCGCCGCAGCCTCAGGCTGAACAGTCGACACCTTCAAAGCCGCGGCAGCACATCGGCGTAGCCCTGATCGGGCCGCCCGGCTCCGGGAAAGGAGCTCAATCCCGCCGGCTAGCGGAACGATTCGGCCTCTGCCACGTGGACATTGGAGCCGTTTTGCGCGGTATGTCCAACAATGGCAGCGTGAAACTGCAGACTGAACAGGGTCGCCTAGTTGACGACAAACTCGTGTCCGATCTGGTCAGCAGAGACCTGGACCGGCCTCAGTGCTCGGCCGGTTTCGTACTGGACGGATTTCCTCGGACAATTGGCCAAGCCGAACGACTGGACTCGATGCTGGCCGAGCGGAGTCGCCAGTTGGACGCTGTGGTGCAGCTGGACCTGAGCCCCGAGCTGGCGGCCGAGCGAGTGACCGGCCGGCTGTACCACCTGCCCAGCGGCCGGGTCTATCATCACCGGTTCAGTCCGCCCAAGCGTCCCGGACACGACAACGAGACTGGCGAACCGCTGGCTATGCGGCCGGACGACTTTCCGGACGTGATGCAGCGGAGGCTGGCCAGTCATTTCGAGTCCAGTGCGCCTGTGCTGCAGCGCTACGAGCGGCTGGGCTTGTTAAAGCGAATCGATGCCAGCAGGCCGGCTAATTCTGTGTGGCAGACTCTGCTGAGGCTGTTTCCCGGAGATTAATGATTTATTAGTGTGATTGAAACTGACTCATAGGTTTGATAATCCAACAGATATTTGAACATCTTCTCAATATAGCCGAGGTGCCCAGTGCCAGTCTACCAAAGACATACTGTTTTTTTTACCAACTAAAGATGATTCAAAGAAACGCCCTTCCGCCCCCCCCCTCTAATTAAGAGAATCGCCCTTCCGCCCCCTCCCTAATTTAGAGAATCGCCCTTCCGCCCCTCTCCCCTAATTTAGAGAATCGCCCTTCCGCCCCTCTCCCCTAATTTAGAGAATCGCCCTTCCGCCCCTCTCCCCTAATTTAGAGAATCGCCCTTCCGCCCCTCTCCCCTAATTTAGAGAATCGCCCTTCCGCCCCCTCCCTAATTTAGAGAATCGCCTATCCGCCATCACCTAGACAATCGCCTCTTTCATACTTATTCCAGCAATTATTTATGAAATATTCCATATACATGTACTATTAAATGATAATTGCTGAATCAGTCGCTTTTTGCCGTCAACAACAGCTGTTTCTGTGTTATTTTGAGTTGCTAAACACTTCACTGTCTGCTTCTTACCTATTTTCCTTTTTACCTTTGTTTTTCTCTTTCTTTGCTGTGTGTTAATAGTTTTTTTAAGCGCGTGAATAGTATTTTTATAATTGTTTTTTTCCGCTAACTTTAGAGATATTTTCTAACTCTAGAGACTGGCTAAACACGACATTTTTGATGCTATATGTGCTCGGCTTTTAGGCATTCAGTCTATTGAAAGTAACCTTCATTTTTTTATCTTTTGTTTAATTTTTAAGGAGGCTCTATTACATGAGCTATAAGATTGAGATGTGTGACTGATTGAGATGTGTGACTGATTGAGATGTGTGACTGATTGAGATGTGTGACTGATTGAGATGTGTGACTGATTGAGATGTGTGACTGATTGAGATGTGTGACTGATTGAGATGTGTGACTGATTGAGATGTGTGACTGATTGAGATGTGTGACTGATTGAGATGTGTGACTGATTGAGATGTGTGACTGATTGAGATGTGTGACTGATTGAGATGTGTGACTGATTGAGATGTGTGACTGATCATATTGAGATGTGTGACTGATTGAGATGTGTGACTGATTGAGATGTGTGACTGATTGAGATGTGTGACTGATTGAGATGTGTGACTGATTGAGATGTGTGACTGATTGAGATGTGTGACTGATTGAGATGTGTGACTGATCATATTGAGATGTGTGACTGATTGAGATGTGTGACTGATCATATTGAGATGTGTGACTGATTGAGATGTGTGACTGATTGAGATGTGTGACTGATTGAGATGTGTGACTGATCATATTGAGATGTGTGACTGATTGAGATGTGTGACTGATTGAGATGTGTGACTGATTGAGATGTGTGACTGATTGAGATGTGTGACTGATCATATTGAGATGTGTGACTGATTGAGATGTGTGACTGATTGAGATGTGTGACTGATTGAGATGTGTGACTGATTGAGATGTGTGACTGATTGAGATGTGTGACAGCTCAGGTTGAGATGTGTAACAGCTCAGGTTGAGATGTGTGACTGCTCAGGTTGAAATGTGTGACTGCTCAGATTGAGATGTGTGAATGCCCAGGTTGAGATGTGTGACTGCTCAGGTTGAGATGTGTGACTGCTCAGGTTGAGATGTGTGACTGCTCAGATTGAGATGCGTGATCGATCAGGTTGAAATGTTTGACTGCTCAGATTGAGATGCGTGATCGATCAGATTGAGTTGTGTGACTGCTCAGATTGAGATGTGTGACTGCTCAGGTTGAGATGTGTGACTGCTCAGATTGAGATGCGTGATCGATCAGGTTGAAATGTGTGACTGCTCAGATTGAGATGCGTGATCGATCAGGTTGAAATGTGTGACTGCTCAGATTGAGATGCGTGATCGATCAGGTTGAAATGTGTGACTGCTCAGATTGAGATGCGTGATCGATCAGATTGAGATGTGTGACTGCTCAGATTGAGATGTGTGACTGCTCAGATTGAGATGTGTGACTGCTCAGATTGAGATGTGTGACTGCTCAGATTGAGATGCGTGATCGATCAGGTTGAGATGTGTGACTGCTCAGGTTGAGATGCGTGACTGCTCAGGTTGAGATGTGTGACTGCTCAGGTTGAGATGTGTGACTGCTCAGGTTGAGATGTGTGACTGCTCAGATTGAGATGTGTGACTGCTCAGGTTGAGATGTGTGACTGCTCAGATTGAGATGTGTGACTGCCCAGGTTGAAATGTGTGTCTGCTCTGTGTCTGTGTGTCTGAAATGTGTTGAAATAGGTTGAGATGTGTGAATGCTCAGATTGAAATGGGTGACTGCTGAGGTTGAAATGTGTGACTGCTCAGGTTGAGATGTGTGACTGCTCAGGTTGAGATGTGTGACTGCTCAGGTTGAGATGTGTGACTGCTCATCTCAGCACAACACAAAACTGCGCACTAGCTTAGCATCGGGCTTAGAACCCGCACAAGGCTCTGGCGTTGCTACCTGGCAATTTGTGTTGCAAAGGTTAAAAAACGTGAGTCGGAAACGCTCCTCTAGGATTGTTGATTTCCCCTAGGATTTCGCATTGATGAAGACGACATCCTTTAAGCGCCTCAGCCTCAGCTGGCCCAAAGAGGCAACCGCGAGCGTCTTTAATCCGCTTTCAAGCGGCTCTTGTGTGCTTTGCCCCCTGCAGAGCTGCTTGATTATTGGTCAAAGAGACACAATTTCCCTTATGTTAGGGGGTTTAGTCGTTGAAATTTCTATCTAAGAAGTGAGTCCTGTATTTATTCGGAAGTTTAAACCAAACTCAATCCCATCTTTGTCCTTCTGTGTCTTCATTCTCTGTCCTTCACACCTGCGATACGAAATTGGAATTATAGAGGACTATTATTATTATTACTATTCTTTTATTATCATTATTATTAATAATATTATTATTATAATTATAGCCCTATTCATCGAATCTTAGTTCTGATCGCCTTTTTTGTCGAGTTCCTGGGCTTTATCTGTTGTTAATTTAAAAAGAAAACTTTAACAAAGCAGCTCATGACTATATGGTATGTGAAGAACCCTAACCGCGCCTTATGCTGACAGCCTGACACTCACACGTTACATTGATAATCAGTTTCTTATTGTTTTAATTATACTTGAGGCTATTAGAGTACAAAAAAGCTTTTTCATTTAGCAGATATTTATATTATTATATAGTGTTGAAAATCAAATCGAATTAAATCCTTTGTAAGGCCTTTACCGCTTAATAAGATTTACATTGAATTTTATGATTTTATTTTGTTGTTTGTCGCTCAATATCGCCCCAGACTGCAGTAAGAATCGCCCCAGACTGCAGTAGAATCGCCTCAGACTATAGTAATAATCGCCCCAGACTGCAGTAAGAATCGCCCCAGACTGCAGTAAGAATCGCCCCAGACTGCAGTAAGAATTGCCTAAGACTGCAGTAAGAATTGCCTAAGACTGCAGTAAGAATCGCCCCAGACTGCAGTAAGAATCGCCCCAGACTGCAGCAAGAATCGCCACTGACTATAGTAAGAATCGCCACAGACTGCAGTAGAATCGCCTCAGACTATAGTAATAATCGCCTCAGACTGCAGTAAGAATCGCCCCAGACTGCAGTAAGAATCGCCCCAGACTGCAGTAAGAATCGCCCCAGACTGCAGTAAGAATCACCCCAGACTGCAGTAAGAATCGCCCCAGATTGCAGTAATAATCGCCCCAGACTGCAGTAATAATCGCCCCAGACTGCAGTAAGAATCGCCCCAGACTGCAGTAAGAATCGCCCCAGACTGCAGTAAGAATCGCCCCAGATTGCAGTAAGAATCCCCACTGACTACAGTAATAATCGCCCCAGACTGCAGTAAGAATCGCCCCAGACTGCAGTAGAATCGCCTCAGACTATAGTAATAATCGCCTCAGACTGCAGTAAGAATCGCCCCAGACTGCAGTAAGAATCGCCTCAGACTGCAGTAAGAATCGCCCCAGACTGCAGTAAGAATCGCCTCAGACTGCAGTAAGAATCGCCCCAGACTGCAGTAAGAATCGCCTCAGACTATAGTAATAATCGCCTAAGACTGCAGTAAGAATCGCCCCAGACTGCAGTAGAATCGCCTCAGACTATAGTAATAATCGCCTCAGACTGCAGTAAGAATCGCCCCAGACTGCAGTAAGAATCGCCCCAGACTGCAGTAAGAATCGCCCCAGACTGCAGTAAGAATCGCCCCAGACTGCAGTAAGAATCGCCCCAGACTGCAGTAAGAATCGCCCCAGACTATAGTAATAATCGCCTCAGACTGCAGTAAGAATCGCCCCAGACTGCAGTAAGAATCGCCCCAGACTATAGCAAGAATCACCCCAGACTGCAGTAAGAATCGCCCCAGACTATAGTAATAATCGCCTCAGACTGCAGTAAGAATCGCCCCAGACTGCAGTAAGAATCGCCCCAGACTGCAGTAAGAATCGCCCCAGACTGCAGTAAGAATCGCCCCAGACTGCAGTAAGAATCACCCCAGACTGCAGTAAGAATCGCCCCAGATTGCAGTAAGAATCGCCTCAGACTATAGTAATAATCGCTTCAGACTGTAGTAAGAATCGCCCCAGACTGCAGTAAGCATCGCCCCAGACTGCAACTGCGTAGGCTTGTTTAGCAGCTTATAGCACGCTTTCATGCGCTGGCGGAGCGAATACAGATGACGCGTTATAGTGCTGTGTCTCAGAAAAAGTGCATGAGAAATCAGGATATTTTGATTGCCGTTCTCTTTTTTGGCCGCAAAGAAGCGCACTTTCCCGCGCACTGAATCTGATAGCATTGTAGCTCTTTAGTTTGCCTGCAATGCTGGTCAGGATTTAGTTGGACAAAAAGTACAGCTAGGGTGCACAGAGTAAGTGCACTCGTTCAAGTACTTGTGCACCAAGCACGCCTGGCCTTACTAATGCACAAGTCTGACAAATTTTCCTGCACACAATCTCTTATAGCACTCGTGCTGTCTCCCATTCCCTAAATGATTAATAGATGCTATAGCCTTACATTGGCAGGGAGTGATAAATTATGAGTGTATATTGTATGAGACCATGGCTTTGGAGCATACTCGTATCTGTGTGCACCGCTGTAGAATGAATGGCCTTAGAAGCTTCTTGATCAAGTCTGGTGGCGCGGTACAATGCAATAAAGATATGAGCCAGCTTGCGTCTGGGTGGGGCTTGGCTGAGCAACTCAATGCTTTTTTTAGAAAATTACATTAACGAGACAGGTACTTAAAATTTTCCACATAAGATCAGGGACGGCTTTTGTACCAAATTGAATTCGTCCATGCATGAAAATTGCGATACTGCGAGCGTTAAAAGCTATATTGTAAGATTTTTAAAGTGCATCAAGCAGTGACGTGATTCTCAGAGAACGATCACGAAAGTGAGATGTTATCTTTTTATGCTACTTGCTGCCTAACTATCGAGTAGAGTATATAGGTTCTTTTTCAATCAGGATAGCATTTTTCGAAACTAAATTTTCTGCACCGATTGAGTACTCCATTACTCAATTGAGCACCCTATCATTCAATTGAGCACTCCATTACTCAATTGAGCACCCTATCATTCAATTGAGCACTCCATTACTCAATTGAGCACCCTATCATTCAATTGAGCACTCTATCATTCAATTGAGCACTTCATTATGCAATTGAGCACTCTATCATTCAATTGAGCACTCTATCATTCAATTGAGCACTCCATTACTCAATTGAGCACCCTATCATTCAATTGAGCACTCTATCATTCAATTGAGCACTCTATCATTCAATTGAGCACTCCATTACTCAATTGAGCACCCTATCATTCAATTGAGCACTCTATCATTCAATTGAGCACTCCATTACTCAATTGAGCACCCTATCATTCAATTGAGCACTCTATCATTCAATTGAGCACTCTATCATTCAATTGAGCACTCTATCATTCAATTGAGCACTCCATTACTCAATTGAGCACCCTATCATTCAATTGAGCACTCTATCATTCAATTGAGCACTCTATCATTCAATTGAGCACTCCATTACTCAATTGAGCACCCTATCATTCAATTGAGCACTCTATCATTCAATTGAGCACTCTATCATTCAATTGAGCACTCCATTACTCAATTGAGCACCCTATCATTCAATTGAGCACTCTATCATTCAATTGAGCACTCCATTACTCAATTGAGCACCCTATCATTCAATTGAGCACTCTATCATTCAATTGAGCACTCTATCATTCAATTGAACATTCCATTACTCAATTGAGCACCCTATCATTCAATTGAACATTCCATTACTCAATTGAGCACCCTATCATTCAATTGAAAATTCCATTACTCAATTGAGCACCCTATCATTCAATTGAGCACTCTATCATTCAATTGAGCACCCTATCATTCAATTGAGCACTCCATTATGCAATTGAGCACTCTATCATTCAATTGAGCACTCCATTACTCAATTGAGCACCCTATCATTCAATTGAGCACTCTATCATTCAATTGAGCACTCCATTATGCAATTGAGCACTCTATCATTCAATTGAGCACTCTATCATTCAATTGAGCACTCCATTATGCAATTGAGCACTCTATCATTCAATTGAGCACTCCATTACTCAATTGAGCACCTTATCATTCAATTGAGCACTCTATCATTCAATTGAGCACTCCATTATGCAATTGAGCACTCTATCATTCAATTGAGCACTCTATCATTCAATTGAGCACTCCATTATGCAATTGAGCACTCTATAATTCAATTGAGCACTCCATTACTCAATTGAGCACCCTATCATTCAATTGAGCACTCTATCATTCAATTGAGCACTCCATTATGCAATTGAGCACTCTATCATTCAATTGAGCACTCTATCATTCAATTGAGCACTCCATTATGCAATTGAGCACTCCATTATGCAATTGAGCACTCTATAATTCAATTGAGCACTCCATTACTCAATTGAGCACCCTATCATTCAATTGAGCACTCTATAATTCAATTGAGCACTCCATTATGCAATTGAGCACTCTATCATTCAATTGAGCACTCTATCATTCAATTGAGCACTCCATTATGCAATTGAGCACTCTATAATTCAATTGAGCACTCCATTACTCAATTGAGCACCCTATCATTCAATTGAGCACTCTATCATTCAATTGAGCACTCCATTATGCAATTGAGCACTCCGTTATTCAATTGAGCACTCTATCATGCAATTGAGCACTCTATCATTCAATTGAGCACTCTATCATTCAATTGAGCGCTCCATTATTTAATCGAGCACTCACCCTAGCATCCAATCAGACACTCCATCATTCAATTGAGCACTCATCATTACTATCATTGCATGCACTTGTAGCTACTCTTGAAGTGAGTTGAATTAACAAACTGTCAGGGTTGACAAAGGAGAAAACAAAGTTTTAATTCCAGCTACAGATTTTAAATCAGGTCAGTTAAAAAAGTCAAAATAATCGATTTTATTCATTTATTCTATACTATATTTCCTATATTATCGTTTGCTAAAAAATTAATGTTTTCAAAACAAGCTAACAAATAAATAAATCAATAATTCAGTTACTTGGTTCCTTTAGTAAAAGTTTCAAGCCGCTAGTTTTGTGAGCAGTTCACACTATCTCGAGTCGAGCATCGGTCCCGATGTACTTTGCTTTATTGGCGCAGAACAACAATTCCAAATCGCTTATGTAGCGATTGAGCAGATCGCGAGCTTGTTCATCAGTTGGTTCGTAATTTTTCTCCACCTTAATTGGTGCCCCAACTGCAAGGTAAAAAAAGAAAAAGAGATAATTAAGTTCGTATCTATATAATTAGAATTATTTTTTACGTTTTCTAATAATAAAAATAGGAAGCGTTACGTAAAAGCTAGATTTCTGAGGAATAAAAACAATTGTCTGCATTAAACTTTAAGTCACGTGACTACGAGTATGTATGTACATTTGCGTCGCCAGTCTATTTTTAGCTCAAAAAGCGGGTCTGACCCAAGGCCGACTAGTGACCATGAGAATCTCCTCGCCGTTTGTACTGGCAACCGGCGCGACCAAAGTATGTCACGTGATTGCTCGTACTGTGTGTGGTGCTATTAATAGAAACTGCCGGGCGACTCCCAAGGTCGCACCTGCTTTTCTGTTGTTAAAATTTGACGAAATTTCACATTGTCGAAATCAATCACGTAGTAATTCTCTTACTTAATATTACCACCTAAGTAATGGAATCTCTTCAGCTGAAGTTTATTACCTGGATAATGGGGATTCAAGTTGATGATGAACTATTTTTTTACGATTTGAAACTTCGATGATGTGAAAGCTTTCGCTTATTGTCCTCTGAGGAGAGATTGTAACTACTAAAAGTAGCGTAATACCACAGATAAAATTCTCACTAATTTAATTAATTAAACCTCAAATCAGATAAAGTAGCGATTAAGTCGCCCAAACGCTCACCAACGGTGTTGATAGGCTTAGCGAATGGCAGCAAGCCGTGTCCACTGAAGATTGGCATTGAGAAGCCGAAAATTTTCACCAGGAAATTCTGCACCGCCCGCAGCGGGCTGCCGGCTCGGTTGTTCACCTGGTTGAACAGGTCGATTTCGCCGAAGGAAAAACACGGCACCAGGCTGGATCTGGAAGTCAGTTTTGTTGGGAGTTTAATTTTCAATCAATTGTCTTATTGAAATGTCTTTTGTGGTAAATTAAAAATGATGAAGACAGAAAAAGATGGAGTGAGAAAGGCTGAAATGAAAGGAGAAAAGGTGAGACAGACGGGCTGAGATGAAGGGAGAGAAACTGAGGTAGACGGGCTGAGATGAAGGGAGAGAATCTAAGGCAGACGGGCTGAGATGAAGGGAGAGAAACTGAGGCAGACGGGCTGAGATGAAGGGAGAGAAGTTGAGACAGACGGGCTGAGATGAAGGGAGAGAAACTGAGGCAGACGGGCTGAGATGAAGGGAGAGAAACTGAGGCAGACGGGCTGAGATGAAGGGGGAGAATCTGAGGCAGACGGGCTGAGATGAAGGGAGAGAAACTGAGGCAGACGGGCTGAGATGAAGGGAGAGAATCTGAGGCAGACGGGCTGAGATGAAGGGGGAGAAACTGAGGCAGACGGGCTGAGATGAAGGGAGAGAAACTGAGGCAGACGGGCTGAGATGAAGGGGGAGAATCTGAGGCAGACGGGCTGAGATGAAGGGAGAGAAACTGAGGCAGACGGGCTGAGATGAAGGGAGAGAATCTGAGGCAGACGGGCTGAGATGAAGGGGGAGAATCTGAGGCAGACGGGCTGAGATGAAGGGAGAGAAACTTAGACAGACGGGCTGAGATGAAGGGGGAGAATCTGAGGCAGACAGGCTGAGATGAAGGGAGAGAAACTTAGACAGACGGGCTGAGATGAAGGGGGAGAATCTGAGACAGACGGGCTGAGATGAAGGGAGAGAATCTGAGACAGACGGGCTGAGATGGAGGTGAGAGGCGCAGAATCGAACTCCTGACCCAGTCTGCATGGCCAGCCGCACAAAGCCCAGCTTGTTGCGCAGGTGCACCCTGTACACGGTTCCCGGATGCGAGTCCAGAGCTTCCACTGCTCCGCCCGGAATGACGCAGACCAACTGACCACCGGCAGTCTTGCGACGCTGATGGAGAACGTTCTGCAGGCTCTCTTTGCGCACGGAGATCACGCCTGCATGGGGGGGGGGGTTAAAGTACAATGTGTGTTTTATTTTCCGATTAGTTTCGCATTGCAGCTGCTCAACAATATTCTTTTGTACTTTTACTGGTTCCGAGGATGCGTGGTGCAAAAGGTGCAGATGGGAAGCAGGGAGGAAAGTAGATATGTAAAAAAAGACTGGAAAAGAGTAAGATGCGCTTTTCAGATACAGATGAAATTAGGGGAAGAGCAGAACAGAGTTCATTGCTCACCGGAGCACATGAAGTACTCCCGGTACAACGGGAAGTCGAAATGGCCGTCAAGCACGCTCAGGTACGGAGTTATTCCTGGAAATTTCCTACTGAACTCGGTAGCTTCGGTGGCGAAGTTGAGAAAAGCGCCCGTGCTCAGGACGCCGTGCGGATGGTAGCCAAGCACGTAGTTCTCCTTGGGATCCAGTTCGCAGGTAGGGTGCAGTTTCACCGGGAAGTACTCGGCCATCCGACGCCAGAGGCCCCAGCGGCGCACCCAGTTGACTCGGCGACCACCCCGACGTGGCGTGTCCCGGTCGTAGTAGTACCAGACTCCGTAGAGCAGGACTGCGGACCACCAGCTGGTGCGAAACAGAATCAACATGATGGCTGCGCAGCCGGGACCTACCAGCAGGAAGGTCAGCACCCATTGCAGCACGGCGAACTTCTTCCAGGTTTGCAGGTCCATGCGTATTCGTATTCTAATCTGTTTGATCACGAGTTCGAATCTGAATTAAAAAGATCAAATCCGTCTATGTATTAAAAAGCAATTCTGTTTATAAGCATTAAGTTATGTGTAGTATAAGCTATAGTTAATTCAATTGCAAACTAAATGTAACTTACCAGTGTATAGCTGAAACTGCCATGCACTGCAGTGTAATTGAGTAGGTTTACCTAGCTCTTAGTCAAATTTAGCTTGAAAATCTTCGTATATAATTTTCTAGAGTATCTGGCGAAACACGTTGGGTCAGTCGAAAATCCAATCTTTTCACAACGGGCAGGAATTTGGGGCAATTTCTGTACAGTGAGCGACGAGTGTACTGCAGTCCGAAAGCTGCAGTAGCTTATCATTGAAATGATTGACCCTGAACTGGCTGGCATCCAGGTGTCTGAGTGATAAAACCCCAACCACTTACTCACTTCTCTTAGCAGTCAGTCACACTCGCTCGTTTTGTGCGCAAAGAGCTGGAACTTAGGCCAGAGAGAAAGAAAATTCAAACGAGTGCATACATGGAAAAGTGTACATTCGGGCCTCTCTGTCAGCTGATAAGTTAACGAAAAGATTGTTGCTAAAGGCCCCAGAAACTTTGCATTTATTGTATAGAGAAGTGTTTTCAATTTTTTACGCTGTTGCAGCGTGTGTCAGTGTGAGCTGGCAGAGCTGTTTTGATTGTGTAGCAAAGGTCGAAATTAATATGATTAGGTCTAGTAAGTCTTCTATATTTGAAAAAAATAAGCAGTACTCAGACTCAGAAAGTCAGTTTTTTTATTTAGGCGCTTTACAATCAATCGAATGGCAGAAAGTACGAATGAAGCGAAATTGAGCTTTTGAAATATACGCTTGTAAGCATGGTTTCGGGGTGCATGGAAACTTTACCAATTTTGCTGAGCGTATGTGTTCTTGCTTACATGTAATTGTGATTGTTGGTTACATGTACAGCTGGCGATGTCTGGCAGGTTGCATTAACTCAATAACGTGTTACAGAACCGCAAGAATGCAAAAAGACCCGTTCCGTCACTCGTCTTTGACATCAGAGGCGTAGCCTGAAGGTCTTTCACTTGTTATACTGTAACACATACATGTACTGCATATTTTGCCAGTCTGCTGCTCGCCAAAGAGTTTGATAAACTCTGGAACTCCGCATGGAGACAGCTGAATCACCGAATGGCATTGCTTGTTAACTTCTGTTTAGAGGGAGGTAATTATTGCTGAGCATACGGTCGTATTATAGCTACGAGCGTAGCTAGTAGCCTTTTACAAATCTGCACTAGGAAGCAAGAAGTCGATGCGTGTGTGCGCCTATTACGAATGCTAAAATCCATGCATGTATGCAACTGTCCAGTCCAGTTAGTGGTCTTTTCCGTTCGATTGTTTTCCAGCAACAACAGCCTGCAACGGTCCCTGACCGGTGAATGCGGACGGCTCTCGAAACGAGCTGCCCAGACGATCCCAGAGTGTGAAGAACTGGCCATAATTGTAGTTGTAGAACAGGTGGTGATCGGTGTGGTGCGCGCTACCATTGATGAAAGGCTTGAGCAGAGTTGGCACCCGGTAATAACCGTCGTGAATTGACACTGTCCACACGTTGACAAACACGAACAAGCCCAAGTAGGTGAGCTTGTGCAGCGGAAACAAAAACGGGAAGACGTGATACGGCAGGCTCTGCACAAATCCGTCCAGCGGGTGAAAAGCGTGGCTAGCGAACGGTGTCGGCACCTTCCAGATGTGATGGCCCTTGTGGATGTGCTTGTACACCAGTTTGTGGTGCAGGAACCGGTGAATCCAATAGATCAGGCAGTCCGTGAACAAGATGAAGCTGATCACGGTGATGGGCAGGGTCATGTAGCCTGATGAGGGAGATCGGTGACGCCAATATAGTACATTACGAGCATAGTTGCAGCTAGTGAAGTTATGCTAACCAAGGGCTCACCCAGTCGAGTGTCCCCGTACGAGTCGTAGAGCTTGGCGTGGCCCCGCACCTCGAAGAAGAACACAGCAGTGGTGAGCACGCCCATAATAGGTATGGACTTAGACGCATAGGTAATCTCGCGTCTTATCTGATCCTTCAGAATCAGCGGATGCTGCAACAGTCGCTTGTCAAATAAAAGTACATAGCCAAGCCAGGCCGTGGCCAGATACAGAAAGTAGCCGCCGGCTGTAGTGATGACAAACAGGCTGAACAATTGCCTGTAGGGATTTGTCGACTCAATGCTAGAAGGATAAACGTAAGGCGTCAATAGCCAATTATCAGCAAAGTCGAGTACAAGGTCCATGGCCCTGAGCTTCGTATGGTTTGAAAACGACTTAAGGAAAATTAACTTGTTAACTAAACCTGTTTTTTAAAACTGTATAATCTCGTGATTTTATAGTTCTATCTTTAACACTAGCGGCCTTGAAATTTTCAACTGTGTGTTTTCCTAATTTAGGAGGAAAGAGGCAACTACTGTATAGAAAACAGGCGACGCAGAATGTTCAACTAACTGGCTTCAAATTAATTTCCTAAGACCTTAGCTCTTCACTGTACAGGAGAGGTTGCAGAGCGTACATTAAAAAAGGAGAGAGAGAGAGAGAGAGAGAGGTTAAAGAGAGGATGTACGTTGTGATAACAGTCCAACAAACTGTACACACACTAATTCTCGTCTCGCTGAGGGAGGGGGTTGCGGCGTACAACAACCTGATATCTACGCGCGACGTTTTTAACTTTAAAGCTTGTCCTAATTTTTCTACTCACAGTAGCAGTCATCCGATTATTTAACTTTTTGTTTTTATCTATAAACTTTGTTGACTTTTTAATTTTAACTACACGGCTACGTGCATTTTAGTCACGAGTAACGGAAGTAGCCGTTTTTCTCAGGTTTACTTGACCATAGACTAAACTGGAATGCCTTGGACATTCATAGAGCTTAGCTGCTTGTTAATACTATCGGGTGATTAAATAAGAGAGGTGAATCCCCTCCTGCAAGCTAAGGAAGCATGGACTATTCGAGCTCCGGCAAGATGCTTGTCAGTGTAAAGAAGCAGCGTAGAAGCATCGTACTGACACCAGCTCTGATTGCCAGCGCAAACAACCCGATGTGCGATGCTGCACAGAACTCGATAGTTAGAAACAATTTGCGACGACAAACCCTGTCTAGAATGTTCGAGGCCGTCGATTCGGGTTTGCTGACTTCAGATGTCAAGCGAGGCTTTCTAGAGTTTGCATCGACTACCGATCTGTCGTATGTTACGGGGGCGAGGCAGTTGAAGACGCTGTGCGGTCACGCAGTTCAAGTGCCTGCTTTTTCAGGCGAAGGAGCTCAGCAATTACCGCCCTCGACCGTGGGCTCAGTTTGTCCGGTGCACAGTCTGCTCATGGCTGAGAGTAGCTCGTTTTTTGATGCGCTAATTAAGTATTCGAGAAACAGGTAAGAATGCGCAATTCTCATTTGAATCCTAATTTGACTAAGGATATTTAAAGTGCATCAAATAGTACTTTCGTTTGACATCCTGTCTATCGAATGGTCACTTGTGTTGTCTTACTACTTTGAAAGTATAACATTCAGGTAGAATAAAGCATACTTGTTTCGGCCCCTAATAGATCTGATGAGAGCTGCAAATGTATATGGATGAAAATACTCTTTTATTTTACGGTTTGCAATTAGAAGAAAGAAATTTTAACGTTTACTCGCAGTCTGCGACGTCACGAGTTGTAAGTGCAATTACAATACGAAAAGCACCGCTTCAATCGCACTTTTATAGTAACCTTCAGCTTCCGTACGGCGAATGCGGCTTTCTCAAGCAAGAAATTAATGAAATTTTGAACGCGATGATCAACGGAGAGGACGCCATTGCCGTTCGTGAGGACAACTGCGTCGATCTTTACCAAGCCGCCGATTACCTGCTCTACCAGGATTTGCGCGTTAAAACGCTTGATTATATCAAGGAGCAGTGCACCAGAAACCTGAGCCTCGCCCTCGATATCTGGGCCTTCTCAGAGGTGTACTACCTGCCAGAGCTCAACGGTCTGGCGTTCGACCAGATAATACGCAGTTTTCCTCGCGCAATTCAGGAGTCGCTATGGCCGCAACTGGAATTCGATATGGTGCACCGGTTGCTGAGCCATCCGGGCATCAACTGCAGCTCAGAGCTGGCTGTTCTGGACGCTGCTTTGCGTTGGCTTGACGTCGATTGGCCAAAGCGGTCAGCTCACGGCGAGTCTCTGCTGTCCTGCGTTCGTCTTGGTCTAATGAATACGAGAGAACTCGGCGTCCTGATGCAGCACGAGATGCTCAGCCGATTTCCTAGTCTGCTGGCGCTTCTGAAATCGTTTCCCAACGTGCCGCCTAACCTACTCGACGTCTATCGTCGAAACTCGGACAATCTTGCATTCGCATCCACGCCCCGGGAGCCGCACGAGGCCGTCATGCTGTTCGGCGGTTGGTGCCAAGAGTTCGGGCCGAGGGCCGCCTGCCAGGTGTTCAATCCGCGCGCCAACACCTGGACAATGTGGTCACCGAATGCGTCCAGACCTTCGAACGACATTGGCCAAGTGGAGCGACGAGTCTACTCAGGCTGCCTTGTAGTTAACGATGTTCTTCATCTAATTGGCGGTTTCGACGGCGAGAGAGCTCTGAATACGGTGTCCTGCTACAACTTGAAGACTCAAGCCGGCTGGTACGAGGGCTCCTGCATGATCTACAAGCGGTACTACGTCTGCTGCGCCTCCATCGGCAGCCAAATGTTCGCAATTGGCGGCCACAGCGGCGAAACGCAGGACAGATGCGGCGGCCGACTGGACTCGGTGGAGAAGACCAGCGTCGACGACAACAGCTGGCTGCCCGTGTCCAGCATGCGGACGGTGCGAAGTGACGCTGGGGCCGCTGCGCTTAACGGACGAATCTACGTTGCCGGCGGTTTCAACGGCCAGCAGTACCACGACACCGCCGAAGTGTACGATCCGGCTACCGATCAGTGGAGCTTCATCAGTCGGATGAACTTCTGTCGTGGCGGCGTATCTCTAGTTGCTATGGGCAACACGCTGTACGCCATCGGCGGCAACGACGGCCAAAGTCGATTGGCAGTGGTTGAAGCTTATCAGCACGAGAGCGAAGGCTGGGTGTTCTCGGGAAGGGTGAGTGCCTTCTTTGTTAGTTAATTTTTACCCATGTAGCCAATTATAACCAAAAAATTCGGCCCTACGGATGCCTGCATTGAAATCCAAATAATTTCGAAATTCAAAGGTTGCTTTTAAGACTAGGTTTCATGCATGAACTCTTCTCTATATTTTCAATAAAATTCTACGCAAAATACGATACAGAACTGTTAGGGCTATAAACTATAAATACTGACTGCCGAATTTTTAATTGAATGCTTAGTCCCCAAACCTCAGGTACAGTCAATTTCAATGCTCAATACCAACAAGAAGCATTTGAAAATTGCAAAAATTATTAAAATTGGTGTACAAGTTATTAACTGTTATTGTTTGAAGCGACAAACAAAATTGAAAAGTCGCTACTTTTTTGTCCTCATCTCACGCGCTCTCCAACAGCTACCATGATTGGTTCTTTATCCGATTTTTTGTCCAATTAACCCAACTATACAGTGTCTACCTACCTGTATTCTCTTCTACCCTCCTACCTAACCTGCCTACCTACCTACCTACTACATACCCACTTATCTTTTCTGTCTACATACCTACTTACCTACCTAACCTATCTACCTACCCACCTACCTACCTACCTAGACCTTACCTACCTACCCACCTACCTGCCTACCTACTACCTACCCACCTAATTTTGCTGTCTACGTACATGTATCTACCTACTTATCTACCTAACCTACCTACCTGCCTACCTACCTACCTGCCAATAAACATCTCAGCTTCGGCGCCAGAAGAGCAACCTGTCCACAGCGGTGCTCGAGGGCGGCATCATGGTGATGGGCGGCTGGTCCGATCAGCCCACGGTTGGCATTTTATCCACCGTCGAGAAGTTCAACCCGACCGCAGACGGCGCCACGGAGCAGCTGGCAGATCTGTCCTACGCAGCGTCGGCCACGTCGGCATGCACAATCGCCGGTCGCGAGCTGATTAAGCGTTACCTAGGCAACCAACTGCTGCGCGCCTCGAATCCCTGGCACGTGGCAGCCAGTCCCGCAGCCGCCGGTGAGGCAGCAGCACCCGAGGAGATCAACTCGGAGCCGGAGGGCTCCACTGACACGCATTTCATTCAGTCATCTCAGGACGCCGACTTGCTCTCGTGACACGGGGCAGGTGCAAAATAAATAACGGATTTATTTTTAGCCTTATTTTTGCCAACCCCCACCCCAGTTGTGGAAATTGCCCCGCAGTGGGCGGCATTGTATTTCGCATTGTCGCCTACCTTATACGAGGACATTAATTTGGTTTTCCTCTACGGTCCGTTTAATAACTAATCACAAACACAGATGCGTTTTAAACAAAGAGCTAGAGCAGACGCAGTTCTTGGATAATTGTTTTAGTTTTACCATTTTGACTTGTCTCTCCGTCCGTACAAAAAATATATCATTCGGCTTGCTTATCAACTGCGCGCTAGATTCCATTTATTCGACTCTTGTCGTTCCTTGTTGTAACAACTTATTTTGCTTCTTCCCAGCTGTACTAGCTAGATTACGCTTGTTAGTTAGTGGCTTCGGTTAAAGTCTGCGAAGCCGCAAAGATAAAAGATAAAAGCATGTTGAATAGAATTTGGATGGTTTCGCATAGTAAACGTCCATATACTCGTACTAAAAATGACGTTAAAGATTGCATGAACCATACGAGCTAGAAACTGGTTGTCCAAGTATAGCTTTTTGCGATTGAATTCAGCCAAACTGCAAAACCTTTCAGCCAATGGAGATTTTGCCTTCACTTCGGCGGCTTCTACCATAGACTATTTAGGACACACCGGCTAGCTTTCAGCCTTTCAGCCTTTCAGCCAAGACTTTGAGTCAGTGATTTTCTCACACAGCTAGCCGATGTGTCCTAAATAGTCTATGGTAGAAGCCGCCGAAGTGAAGGCAAAATCTCCATTGGCTGAAAGGTTTTGCAGTTTGGCCGAATTCAATCGCAAAAAGCTATATACCCCTGTTGCCCGCCAACGCTGATTTTCCATGCAAGAATGCCATTCTTGCACTCTTTTGCGTGCAGGAATGGATGACTATGGTAAAATCTCACTGAAAAAGCGTTAGGCGTTAAGCGTTAAGCGTTAGAAATGCATTCCTGCACGGTTTTGTGCATTCCTGCACGATGAATCATCCGACAATGTTCGTCCCAGATGTTTATCGCCCCAGACGTCTGTGAGTTGTCTATGGTAACAATTATTATTATCCCGAAAAATTGTTGAATACGAGATGAAACATTTCTTTTCTCGGGAGCTACGGCATACTCGTAATTCGTCGTCACGTCCGCTGGTTTGGTTCTGTGCGTGACTACGTGCACTTATTTGGATCTTGTGCAGGAAAATTTACGCCTTGAGTTGTCGTGCGATTCTCAGCCATGAGGGCCAACCCCCAAGGCACAGAGAGTGTACATGCCTGAGGAATAGAAAGTCAGGGCCGCTGTACACCCCACCCCGTACATGCGGGATGTCTTGACTTAACTTGACTTAGCTGCAGGGTGGTCTGCCGGTCCGTCCTGCAGCGTGATCTTCCGTAGGGAAGAAAGTGGCTCGTCTTGTCGCCCGGAGGAACTGGATGAGCCGTGGGATGCTGTCGGGCTGGCAGACCTCGTCAATGGACGGGTTCGACCCGAGGTAGTGTAGCCGGTCTCTGGTAAAGAAAGGGCAGTGACAAACAAAGTGCTGAGCGTCTTCATTGTCGTACTCGCAAAAAGGGCAAAGTTCACTCTCGAGGTCACCTCGGAGGAAGCAGTGTCTGGCGAGGTAGCCATGACCGGTAAAGGCCATGACAAGGGCTCGAATATCCTTCTGATTTTGGTTCAGAAGGACGTTTCTGAGCCTGCGAGAGGGGCACGGAACTGCAGCACGTGATTGTCGGCAGTTTTGGGTGCCCGCCCATCTGTCCCTGTGAAGAGAATCAGCCCAGTCATCAATCTGACGATTGATGACCATAGAAGGGATAGGGACCAGGGGAGCAGGGCCAGAGAAAGAGCCAGAGCCGCCCCTCTTGGCGAGGGTGTCTGCCAGCTCGTTCCCCGGAAACCCTGCGTGCCCTGGGATCCACTTCTACTAGACAGTATTGCTACTGGCCAGGAGGTTGAGCTGCCGGGCGCAGTCACGAGGTCACTGAGAGCATTGCGTCAGGTGCCTACAAGCCTCCTGCAATTATTATTATTATATACAGGTGTGTTGGCCTCTTATGACCATAAGCTATTAACTATTGTCATTAACCTCAAATTAAAGTGGACAAGCGAGTGCGCGGAATGGAACCGAGGTGGCACCGTTGAGCTTATTGTGCCTGTTTAATGGCATGCCGACAAGCAAAACTCTACAATTGCAGGTTAGCAGGTGCGTGATCAATGCAGCCTAATAATTATATTTTCCAACTGATTAAAAAGAGGCGAGTCTCGATATTTGTTCTCGGCCACAAAAATCTCAATAAACAAGCCTTTGATTTAGATCTAATAGCCCTTATTTTCGTTATTGAACAACAAGACATCAAAAATTGGCCGATTGAGTGGCAAATAAAGAACGAAATGAACTGAAAAAACTGTTGCTGTTGTTTTGAAAAATGCAAAAAGTACAAAGGCAGCGAGCGAGAGAGAGAGAGAGGTAGAGAAATAAAATTGACTGGAGGAGGATGTTTCTTCTCAACTGCTTGGGGTTTTGGTTTTTGTTGTCTCTGGGTGACTGGATGCGTACTGGCGCCCGGTGATTGGCTGAGGGCCGCGGGTTTCAAGCACAAGTACTGCATGCTTGTCCTTGCTTGAGTGCCTGGGAACCAACTCAGAAAAATACTGGGATCCGCCCATTATTATCTATCTTCTCTCTATCCCCTCTCTATCCCCTCTCTATTCCCTCTCTATCCCCTCTCTATCCCCTCTCTATCCCCTCTCTATCTCCTCTCTATCCCCTCTCTATCCCCTCTCTATCTCCTCTCTATCCCCTCTCTATCCCCTCTCTATCCCCTCTCTATCCCCTCTCTATCCCCATTCCATTCCGAGGGGGAAATATCTATAATCATAAGCTAGAATTCATGCTATAAAATCATTTGCTTTCTAGTAGGTACAGCAGTCACGTGATGACTCAACGGTCACGTGACGATCGAGAACAGGCTATCAATTAGTTTTAATTCAAGGCCGCCAGCAGGTGCGCCTCAAATTGAGGCTTTTTACTGCGACTGCAAAGCGAGAGAAGGCTAATCAAGAGGACGAATATAGCTAAATTTATTCACTTCCTGTCCCCCCCGCCAAGACTCCAAAGGTAGGGTAGTCACTATGCCGCAACCAAGGATAACGGAAGCCACTAATCAAGACTGTCTTACATCTATCAATTCAATATAAGAGCTTGATTCTAAGCACGAGGCAGGCAGAAAAAATAGTTATGGTTAACAGTTGATAGTAAGAGTAAAGGGGAGAAGAGAGACAAGCGAGACAGACTGACTGACAGACAGTTCGAGAGTGAGGTGACTGGATGCAGGTGGCAGCCAGGATTGGCTGGCTGGGTGCAAGGCAGATGAGCTTTCCGTTGATGACATTGGCGACTGTTCATTAGCTCCCAGCTAGTAGCTCTGCATCCCTGTAGCTCCTGTGTTTTGTTCTGCTTTTAGCGTCCCGTCTCTGATGGGGGCTGAGAACCAATAGGATTTGCTTGCAGTCTGTTCGAAAACAAACACTAAATAAAATGCAAAGCGGGTTCTCTTCTTGTTTAGTAATCTCCAAATCTTCAATCTTCGAATTAGTATCAACATAGCAATCGAAATAACATTTGAGTCGTCATGATTCTCACACGCGACGCTTTTAGTATCCAAGTGGTGACGGTAAGTTACTCATAAATCTTCTGAACTGTCAGTCTTTCTGCACAGGTTTTCAATGAGAATACCTGCATTACATATTGCATCCGACAGTCCTTCAACGTGTCAATCGAATGGCTGAAGGCTGTGATGCAGCGGCACACTGAGCAGTCGAGGCGAATCACGGCGAACAACATCGTTCAACTAACTCTGCTATGCATGGTGTTCGTGGCCGGCACAGTGACTAACCTGCACATCTTAGTAACAGTTGCTAGGCGACCGCGTCTGCGCCGAAAGGTGACCAGCCTAATGCTTAATCAGGCGGCCGCTGGGCTCATCATGACGGTTTACTGCATCCCGGTGAACATGATACGCCTCATCACCAAGTCCTGGGGTCTGGGCGCCTGGAGCTGCAAAGTGTACATGCTAGCTAATGGTGAGCATTTTCAGCATCTCCTATCTGCTTGTACTTTTATTAACTGTCAATCAAAACTGATTGAAAAGAACTTATGCAGGCCAAAGTAAACCAGACGCCAGATGGCACTAACAGCTATAGTCGCTGTGACATTATATTATCTAGATATCTACGTCTGGCTGTCAACTTCTGACATACATTGGTGTGACTTTTTTAAGTTAAGGGAATAGTTCTTGCGGCATATAGTGGAGTAAGGGATTACTTATTCTAGACAGGCTAAAATAAGATGGGATTCACAGTTTCTGTACCCAGTGGCCCAAGTAGGATCATTTCATTACGCGGTCAGTGTCTATAGTCTGACAAACAAAACTTACCTCGAGCAGTGCCAGTAAAGATAGATAGCTCTCCTTTGACACAGTCGCATCTCTGTTTTACTAATTAGCTCTAATTGACTATTAAAATAATCTGACCCATTTTCATGATTTGAATCCATTTTTACACAGTCTTAAAAAGGATTTTCACGACTCCGTTACGTTGGTCGCTAAATCGGGGGCATTAGCAATTTGCCTGATGAAAATAATTATAAAGTAGGACATTTCTCTAGCAGCTCGACTGTCTGCTTCGAAAGAGAATTATTTTGGGAACATTACAGACACCGAAGCACATTAGTATGGGTTGATTAACATGACGTCCACCCGGACAAGTAAAATCACCAAGTGGCTACAAGCGGACCTTTCATTTTGTGTCATTTGAAAATGGGAATTTTTGCTTCATTCTTCATTCCGTATAAAACTTGCCTAAAAATGGGGAAACCTCATCAGTTAGGTTAATTAGTTTTGGGCGCTGCCACAGGTCTCGACCCGCAGCCAGCTGAGGATGCAATTAGTCATGGCCATTCCAATGTCCCCTGAGCACGCACATGGATTCGTACGAAGGCACACGCTCAGACGGATTGTACAGCGGCCCTGACTTTCTCATCATCTGACATGTACTCGTTCTGCGTCTTGGGAGTCGGCCGTCACGGTTGTGAATGACACGAAATCAACCTAAGACTGATTTGTGTGCGGAATCGATCCATGCAGGTTACCACTGAGCTGTCCCGTCGTAAAACTCGTCATGCTGCATGATTAAAAGTACTTAGTGTCATCTATTTCTAGTGAGCTACAAAAAAACCAACCGCAATCCTTTCATCCTTGCAGCATTCGTTGTGCTACTGAACTCGTGCTCCCTAGTCACCATGGCCGTAGCGCACACTCGCCAGAGCCTTCTGCGGGCCAGAGCGCGACTCATCTCTGACCGACTGCTGACGGGCCTGCTGCTTGGCAACTGGCTGCTAGCTGGCGTTCTCAGCTCCCCGATGCTGTTTTTCTATTCGCTGCGCCATCAGACAATTGGCGTCACAGTTGTGGAACGCAACGGCACCGAGCAATGGAGTCTGGACCAGTTTGAGACGCCGTTGAGCTACTGCACGGAGCAGTGGGTTCTGCAGGACAAGCAGAAAGTTGTGTCCATCTGCATCATGATCCTGCTGATTGTCTGTCCCGGCCTCGTGTTCACCGTCAGCTACGGTCGCCTGGCTCGACTGATCAGCCGCCGGCCGTCCTGCAGGCGCGACAACAGCAACGGCAGTGGTAGTAACCGATCCGATGCCAGCGCCAGCAACCGAGCAGCAGCCCTGGTTCTCATCAGCAGCAGCCGCAGCTGTCAGGCGCAGCAGGTAGCTAATAACAATCAACGCCTGCCGCTGCCGAAGCCACAACGGCAGCAGGGTGCTGCTCGTGTAAAGCGTCTCATCATCGTCATGGTTGCGTGCTTCTTCCTCTGCTGGTTCCCGAAGTCGCTGCTAATTGTGCTGATTGACTCGCTGGACCTGGCGGGCAGGGAGAACCTGTCGTCTGGTTTGACAGCCGGGCTGGAGTACGCTCGCATCCTGGTGTACGCGCACCCGGCCGTGTCAGCCGTGCTGTACTGCAGGATGAGCGTAGCTTTGAGGCGACTGACCGCCAGATCTATCGAACGATGGCGCGGCAGGATTCGCAACTGCCAGTGCTATTGTTTCGGCTGCAGCTGCGGCTGCTGAACCACCGAGGATCCGACAAACTTTTTGGGGTTTTGGGGAGGCTAGGAATAGTGGGGACGGGATCTCCGAACAAGTCGGGACGGAATCTCGAGACAAGTCGGGACGGGATCTCGAGACAAGTCGGGACGGAATCTCGAGACAAGTCGGGACGGGATCTCGAGAAAAGTCGGGACGGGATCTCGAGACAAGTCGGGACAGGATCTCGAGACAAGTCGGGACGGGATTTATTTTTCCTTCCTGCCATTTCCTGACAAATTTTGACAACCTGACAAGCTTGATGGGTGATCGATAATGAATGTACATATATATAGATAAATGAACGGCAGAGAGAGAGAGAGAGAGAGAGAGAGAGAGAGAGAGAGAGAGAGAGAGAGAGAGAGAGAGAGAGAGAGAGAGAAAAGAAAGGACGCACTCGAGAATATATTGTCTCAATGGGTTTTTTAACGTGCGTTGATTGTGCCATGGCTTTTCACTTAATGGCGGCAGACTTAATAGAGATTCCACTAAAGGAAAATTACCTATCTACATCTAGTCGGATGGACCTACGCTGGACCCACGGTGGACCCAGACTAGATTAGTCTAGTGCAAGTCCATGGGGTACAAGGGGTGAGGGGGGGGGGGTCTTTGGACTCTGCCATTGAACAAGAGACTATACAGACGGGGTCGACGGGATACAAGGGGTGGGGTTTTGGATGGCGTTTCCCAAATTACTCATAATTAATATAAAAATTATTACATACTTTTTAAACTAAAAGAAGCAAATGACACGCATTCGTTTCACAGTTCTAGAATATTATAGAATCAGAATTCTAGAAGGGAAACTCTATTTTTAGACTGCAGGCTCCCGAGTCCTCGAGTCCCAAGGACTAGTCCTGTTCAGTCCAGGCCGTGGAGCCATGCTGTTTTTTCTTTGGTGGAATCTCTATCTAAACGTTTGACACCTCATGCTTTGAACGTTGTTTCCGTGTAAATTGTCCGGCGCAGTGTGACAATTTCTTTGCAGGGGGGGGGGGGGTGTTTCTCGAAACTCACGTAAGTTCTATGGTAAGTTAGATCGTAAGAAAGAAATTTACGTGTAGCGTAAGTTTGCTCGTAAGACACTTTCTCAAAACTCACTTAGACTTTGCGTGGCTTACGCTGTTCATAAGTCGTATCTGAAACGAAAAGTTGCATGTCTATGGTCATAAATCTGCAAATATCTTTACTTAGTCTATCGTAAGTTTCTTTCGAGAAAGACCCACCTTCGATAAAGTTTAACTTGACTTGGCTTGACTAAAGCTTCACGTACTATGCGATTAGTGCTTAAGTGCGTCTTACGACTGCTACCGAGCAGTCGTAGGGTTAAGATCAACCTTACGAAAGACCATAGACATACGAACGTTTCGAGAAACAGTCTTTTGCGCAAAGTTCAACAAAAAAATTACAGTGCTTTTGTCTCCTGGAGTTCCTGGAATTCCTGGAAGCCAATATGAGTTAACTATAAGAACCAGACATCGAAAGATAAAAACAAAAAATATAATATTTTGATAAATTCTTTGATGTAAGCTTTTCTGCACCTATTTTTATCTCAATTGTGTTTTAAATGCTTTTTGGCTAAGTTTTCCCATTTTTTCGCAACTGATAATTTAAGTACACAACAGACGGTCACGTGTCTTGCACTGGTTGTTTATTTCGTGTCCATTAGCTTGATCACGGCTGCTCGTCATCATGGCTTAGCCCCCCAGCGCAGTAATGCGTCAATTTATCAATGGTAATTGTTAGATCTCAGCTTGCATGTACGTCAGCCGTCTCGATTTGCTATGCTGCTCTGTGAAACCTGCAGCTATTCTGTTTCTACTTGCCCGCATAAACTTCTATGAGGGTTCGACAAAAATTCGATACAAAAATGGTTGGACATCTCGAAGATTCACAGGTTTCAGTTTCACATCAGAGAGCCAGCGAGAATTCCCCCTCCATATGAGCATATCTGTAGGCGAGTCATGTGACTGCAGAGCTTCATCCTGCACGACACTGCACCGGATTCCTGTATCAATACCTTTGCACAGATATTTTTTCTTTGTTTTTGTTGCAGATTAACTTTATTATGAAAGGAGTAAAAAAGCTTGCGTAAACGCGTCCTGTCCATTTTTTCAAGTCCTACTTTTTGTGCCGGTTTTGAATATACAGCCAGAGAGAAATCTTGAAAGAAACAGAAGAACTGATTCGTTGTGGCATGAAACTAAAGGTGGGTTACCTTTTGTCTTTATTTATAAGAATAAGTAACGCATTCCTGCACTGCTCTACACTGAGCGTCTCGTTGTATTCCCAGCCAACAGACTGTAGCTTCAAACCGGAACTTGGTTGCTAAGACAATATTGCTAAAATTCACCGGCAGGTGAAAGACCCGTCTCATAAATTTGATCAGCAACTGCACAGATAGTAGCAAAGAAAAAGACACTATGGAGGCAACAGCTAAACGACAGTTGCAGTTTTTGGTGTACTGTTCGAGCCTAGCGCTACTGGGCCTGTTCGTAACTTGGCAAGTCGTTCGGCATCGAGGCTACGACTGTCACGCTAGTTCAAGATATTCAGAGCTGCAGCATGGAAGCCGAGGTGAGCATCGCCTGCTGCACTCGCCAACTCCTTGCGACTGGAAGCGACCGCCTCCGCTGGTGGTCGTCGCGATCGTTGCATCCGGCGCTGCAGTCGACGCCGAATCAGCCGCCGCTGAACGCGCCCAGCACCGCCAGCTGCACGCCTCCGTCCGTCGGCATCGCGACTTTCAACTACGCTGGATCTTTGTTGGAACATTCGACAGTGGAATTGCATCGCTAGCAGATCGGGAACTGCTGGACGCAGAGGCGAGTAAATACGGAGACATTCTCATACTTGACGGTCGGTCTTCCCTGGGCTTCTCAGGCACCCTGGCAGCCATCGAGTGGAGCTTGAGTAGCTGCCGCGGTGCCAGCTTTCTGTTGCGCACGTCGTCCAACTGCGCCGTGAACCCGTTCAGGTTGGTGGAGTATCTGGGCAGTCTGAGACTTGGCGACAGTGGTCGAATATTTCTGGGCTACCTGCCGTACCAGGTGTCAGCTAAGGACGCCAGCACGCTGCTCTCGGCTGCTGTTGCTCTGGAGATCCGAAGCCGAATCCGGGGCGACAATCTCGTAGAAGGTCTGTTGCGTTTAGCTCGCATCTTTAGCGTCAATATGTCTATAAAAAATCATTTTTTATATACGCAAACCAATCCCGTAAGTTTTTCAACTTTCTAAACTCGAAACTTCACATTGTTGAAAGCTAAAATACTCGTATCCCAATCATCTCCTTTAGAAGGTCGGTTTTTCATAAGCTAAAAACCTCATATCGTTGAAAATTATTGCTGGTCACTTTCAAACGCTCGAAATTTTACGTCGTTCAAATCGTTCAAATAGCCAGTGGTCTAGCGGTAGTGACTATCAAAGCTTTTCGACGTTGTGTGAAATTTCGAGCCTATGAAAACGTCATTATCTAAGTACAGTTGGATCAGTTGTTGAGCTTCCCGCAAAGCCAGTTTGGGATTCGCTTTTTATTAGGCCGAGATTTAAAAAATCCCCCTTATTCGCCGTTTACAGGTAAGGGTCGCATCGCCTACTAGGGCATCCTGTCTATCCTATAGAGGGCATTCGTGCTGAAATTCAACGATCAAGGAGAATCAACAATTTAAGGAGAATCAACGATAGCGACTGTACAAGTTAAAAACCTAGATGCAGTTACATTTACATGCATTTATCTATTTTTTATTTAAACTTCTGTTTATAGTTCAGACAAACATGACTTGCTGATTTTTAGCTGTGTTTTAAAGCTTCAAAGTTCCCCATGCCAGGTAAAAATGATTTCTGTTTAAAGCGTGATTAACCGGAAGACGTAAGGTCAATTACGGCGTTATAATAGCGCAATTAGTCACGGGTTGAATCCCAGTTCACTGGGGCTAGCTGCACTATGAATACGGCAAACCTATACACTGACTGTACATAGGTATGCACAAAATAACTATGAACTCTCAAAGTGCATCAAGGATAGTTCAGTAATAACATCCTTGGCTAAAATGCACGGTAAAATTAGTACTTACTTTATTATACACTCGCTATTGCTCATCATTAATAAAAACCCCAGGTCCCGGCTACATCATGTCCATGGAAAATGCCGCCCAGATCCGTCTCTTAGCGACCAATAACAAATCGTTGAGTTGGCTGCGAAGTCGCCGATTTTCGACCGCGCCAGACTGGCTTGAAGTGTCGCTACTGGCCTCGCTCGCTGGCATCCGGCAGCGGCATAGCGGCCGCCTCTTCCGGCCGAGATTGCAGCTCAGTCGCGACCTGGACGATGCCAATTCGTGCACCGATTGGCGAGCCATCGTGGTACGCTGGAGTCGTCGACGAGAACGTCTGTTGGCACCGATGCTCTGGCAGCACGTGTCAGCGCCGCGCGGTTTTAATCCGCCTTGTAGTCTTGGAAATTAGTGGCGGATTTCGTAGGTTTAGGGATGAGTCGGTGGGAGTAGACCGGTACTGGTAGACAAGGACTGGGATTCGTTGTTAAAGCTTTTTAAAGTTGTTAAAGGTTGGATTTAGACTTGAGGACGTGTTAGTAAGAGGCTGAGCTTGAATTATAGCACAATTTTCAGAGGTACTGGACTGGACAAGTTATTGTTTGACTTGACTCAACTAGAAATTGGACTCGAGCACAAGATATAGTCGGACTAAACTGCAACTGATGGACAAGTTAGGAGCTGAACTCGGACTAATGGACTGATCTAGGGGCAAAGGACAGCGAATATATGGACTGACACTATAATTAGACTCTCCAAATACTCGTATATGCTGCTCATAGCAAAAGCGTCTATAATGAGGACCCAACTTGTCTACTAGCTGACAAACGCGATGAAAATACAATATATTTTTTTGAACAGACTCGCTCAAAGAGCGCTGCAGTCTAGGCTCAAAATAGCTACCTTTGACTTGAGCTTCAAATTGAAAAGTCTCTAGATCTCAACCCTCAGGTGCCTCTTCCTTTGTTTAACACCAATCTCGCCTGCGTGCTACCCTCCGACAATCTTCGAACAGACAGACTGGCTACGTAAAGCCTAGCTAGTCTGTAATTAAAATTTCCCTCCCCTTGCAGGAAATTAATTTATCCACACTTTCTTCTTGTAGACCTCCTCAGGTGGACTGTCTTTGCTTTCCCCCCAGCTCAACTCTGCGCTGCACTCATCCCTTTGCTTGTCCTCGCGCTTGGCAACTGTTGCCTTCGTGTGGGCCTCGATTAATACTATCAAGCCTTTAACGAGATGACACGAAATTCCCTGAGCAGTTTTGTCCGGGCTTAGGCTAGCAAATCTCCCTCTACCTGGACGAGTCCGAATGTGAGCGTAAATAATTAAAGCGTAAATTAAAAGCATTTTTGATTGAATAAATTTGTTAAACAATCGATAAAAATATGATTTTTAAAAAGTTAGCCATTGACAGTTACTTGGATATCGCGATTTAACGAACTGACTCTCTGGAGATTTAGCTATGAGCTATAAAACTAAGGAAAATATGCTTCTGAGGCGCATTAATTACGAGTAGATGACATCTTTTAGTATACTCGTGAACTTTTTGCTAGTGTGTCTAGGCAATAATCTACTCTATTGAGGCTTAGTGCGAAACTTGATTAAACAAATATGATTAGTGAGGTATTTGTCAAACAGGAGTGCTTTCGGTGTCGAAAGAATGGTAAAAAAATATAGTGGTTATTATACTGGTGCAAGCAGTATAATTTAACAATATTGATGAGTGCCTAATCAGTTTAGAATCAAAGGCTATACTAGTAGAGGTTAAATAGTTTTTGTTTGTTGCAAAATTTTTTTTAGTCTTAAGACGGAACTTCAAGTCTATCAATTAAAATTAGCCATCGCTATTTCTCCATATCTTTATCAATAGCTAGGGCTTCACCGCCAGGGACATTGTGGAGGTAGCTTTGCTAGCCTCTCCGCCGGCGCTATAATCCCTGATGCCGAATATTTGCTTGACATTCTTCTTGAAGCGCGGATTGGCGTAGACGTAGATGATGAAGTTGCACGAGCCATCCAGTGAGGAGATCACGTTGCCAACCAGCCCGATCACGATGTACACGGGAGTCGGTATGGTCAACAGAACGTTGAATCCGAACAGAATCATGGGTATCTGGCAGATCAGGTACAGCTGCAGGAGCAGCACAATCATTCTGGTCATATCTTTCAGCTGCGAATCGGCGCGACTAGCCCCCCCGGAGGAGTTCTCCTTCTGGAACTTGGCGTTGTGCTTGATAGTGTAGAGCAGGAGAGCGTTAGCCGCCACGGCAATTAAAACGGGTGTGACCGTCTGCAAACCGAAGTTCGTCACCGTGGTGTACGTCGGGAAAATCTTCGTAGCAACAATAGCCAGACGGTAGAGACCGTCCGGGCATAAGCCGTAAATTGTCGTGACCTCGAGGCAGCGGATTAGCGAAGTGCCCAGACTAATCACCCAGATTGCCACGATGTAGTACATTGTTCGGCTCTGTGTAAACCAGATGCTGCCCTTCAGAGGCCAGCGAATCTTGACGTAGCGCACAACAGACACGAACAGCATCGTCCAGTTATGAATGGTGATGAATGGAGCGCGGAAGCTCCAAGCTATCGGATGCACGTAGATTGGTAGAAAGTAGAAATTTAAATCGGCATTAGGAATGGACTCGATAGTGTGACAGAAGTTGTCCAAGGTGTTAGCCAGAACAAAGATTGTGTCAGACAGGCACAGGGTGCGCAGCTGCAGGGCCAGTGCACTGTCGCTGTCATCCATGCCAAGGGCTACGAAGGAAATGGCGTTGAATAGCAGGGCCATTATGCACACAATTGACTGCAGAATGTCGCAGATGATGTAGAACAGGATGAACCACAGCTCGGTCTGGTGGGACCAGCGAGACAGTTCAGCTGTGCAGTTGACCTCCACGGAGAACTGATAGCTGGTCAGATCCATCTGCACCATGTTGGTACCGAATTTAGAAGGCGCTTAAGACTGAAAGTTACAAAACGTAGTGTAGCTTGAATTTCGATCTTGAATAGTTGTTCAGCCTCAGGTTTTATGCATGCAGTATTTATAATTGATTTTCTGCAGTAGCTACAATCGCATAGTGTGCTACCTGATCTCGTGTTGTTTGTCTGGCGTGCCTAAGTTGCATGGGAAAATTTGCAAGGTTTTCGCTCTTGTGATTATTTAATCCATATCTGGGGCCGCGCACCTGGTTGTTTGCTGGGTGGGCAGGTCAAATGTTTTGTTTGGCTAAGGAACAAACCTCTGCGTATCCGGCAGGCGTTTAAGCAAACAGTTCTATGCATACACTCTAGCACGTACTTCGTCGTATAGTAGGGAATTTAATAGTGAACAAAAAAACTTCTCACGTGATGTTTTTGTCCTTAGAGATGCGGTGCGAACTCGTGCTGGTACAATGCCTTTTAGTGAGCGATTTCTTCAGCTGGACCACATGCAGCCAGCAAGTCTTCTCCGACTGGCAGACCTGTAAAACTCGACAGAATTAATTCCTTTGTTTAAATACGCAAGCTCATGCGGATTAATCGATTAAGAAAATTCATTTTGATGGAAAGTGTATTGGGCTTTTTAAATAAACTTGGAAAACCTGTCGCTGTTCTTGATGTATCCGGTCGGTTAATGAGTTCAATTATTTCTGAACAGGCAACACCCAAGCCTTTGGCAGAGTTTCTCGATTAGCAGTATTATTTTCTTGCGAGTTGTGCCTGTGAACTTAACTGAACAGTTCTTTTTCTTGAATCCGAGCTAGCAAGTTTGAAAAGACAACGCCCACAGCCTGGGGTCCTAATTATTAGTTATTTTTTGTCTTCGATTTAAACGAACCCCTCCTGGGAAGAGAAAAAAGCTGAAATGCTGAATCGATCAGCATCATTCGCCAGATGCCAACCTGCAGGAAAACCTGCTTAAAGAGGTTCCCAACATATGGCGTCCATCCAAAGAAGTGGAACAATGTCCTCGATGCTGTTGTGTGCCAATGTCCTCGATGCTGTTGTGGGACAATGTCCTCGATGCTGTTGTGGGACAATGTCCTCGATGCTGTTGTGGGACAATGTCCTCGATGCTGTTGTGGGACAATGTCCTCGATGCTGTTGTGGGACAATGTCCTCGATGCTGTTGTGGGACAATGTCCCGATGCTGTTGTGGGACAATGTCCTCGATGCTGTTGTGGGACAATGTCCTCGATGCTGTTGTGGGACAATATCCTCGATGCTGTTGTAGAACAATGTCTTTGGTGTTCCGATTCGATATTTTAAAGCTAGAGATATAATAATTTCCATCAAGATACCCCTGTTTGACGCTTAGCGTTGCATAAAATGCTACGGAGTAAATATGCATCCCTCGAATGTTTTCATACACTGACAAAGCAAAAAAATTGCAGGAAAGAATTGCTTTACCCAAATCACTACTCAAGTAGACCAGAGCTACTTGCTTTTACGCATCTAACGGTTTGATAACGGAAAGACTTTTGTTGAATTAAAAATGGGAAAACAAGTGTTTTATATACCTCTCAATTCCGTTGGAAAAATTCCAGTGACGGACATGTAGGCCATCGTCCATGGCCACTCCAGTCCGAAGCAGAGTGTTTAAAAACGTCTCTTTGGGGGGTTATATTAGGCAATTTTCCTAGCGGTAGACATGGAAAGCTTGATGAGATTCGCTATAAACCAGTCATCTCATGAAACAGAAACTTTTGAGTAGCAAGCTTCAATCAAATGTTTATTTTATGGGACAAAAAAGGAATGCCCCATCTCTTTCCTCCCTGCTTCCTAAGTTCCTGCTGCCGGTTTAAAACATAGTTAAAAGAAACTCAGGCTCAGTATCATTTTTACGCGCTTAACACCTTGATTTATACCAGGTTTACAGAATGTAAATACTCGTACATGTAAGTTTTTTTTTAAACGCGCGACATCAAAAAAGCAGGTGCGAGAGAGCTTGTAGTGAAACAAAAATGGTGCCTGCCACAAAATCTTTTTCCACGAATCCACCTGCCAAGTTTGTCTAATCAGTGTGAAGATACATTGAAAATATAGCATACTTCTGATGAACAATGATTCTAATGACGAAAGTGTAAACAGACTCCCGGTCGAGCGCAAGGATCACTTTAGAAGTAGAAGGACTGGATACTTAATGATTTCTTAGAAAAAAACTGAAGGCTCAGAAGGCTAAGAAAATTTTGTACTAATCTTCAACAAACAAAACAACTGCCATCGCAAGATTTGAGTTCATAGATAGTGGCGTTACATTTTGGTTACATATCTTTTGGAAAGAAATTTTCCAAGAAACAAATTGTTTCAGTCCAACTACTTCTAGAGGTCCTTTGTCGCGTCAGAAGTTTTGTTCAAATCATCAAATTAGACGCTTGAAACAAATGGGAGTGAATAGAAAGCAACAACAAATTGATTCATAGTTACATACGTACTTATACAACAAGCATAAGAAATTGGATTAAATTAAAATGAGAAAGAAAAATAGGGCGTAAATTTCTGCTTTACTACTAGCAACTGAAAATATGACTCCGCAGAGACAATCCGCCAGCCTCGAATGCGTGAAGCAATCGGGTTTTTAAAATAAAATTTTCACATCAATTGAACCAGAATGAAGAAACCCATCGCTGCTTGAATATAAAAAAATTTCAGCGCCTCGTCTTCCGTCTGTCCCGACTGTTGTGCCAGTTTCAAAAAAATGCGTCCTCCGGATTCTCCATCGGTGTCAGATCGAATTCGAGACGATCGAAAGCGCCCAGAGTGAAGTGCGGCGAAGTGCCAAAATCTTCAAATTCGTTGCGTTTCTGCTCGCGCACGCCGTCCAGCTGACAAAGGTAGTCGTCTTCGGGGTTGTCTGGAGTAGCGGCGTGCAGTGGTATTGAGTTCGTTAGAGTGAATAAATGCTGTGACGGAATGATGATCGATACACTGGTTACGAATTAATCATTTGAATACCGTTGGGATGGAGTCGGGATGAGACAAAACTGACTAAAGCTACTGGTAAGTCTTTAGTGGGACTGTCATGCAGCTACGTCTTTAGTGAGGCTGTCATGCAGCTACGTCTTTAGTGGGTTACATCCTTAGTGACATCCTTAGTGAGGCTGTCATGCAGCTACGTCTTTAGTGGAAATGTCATGAAGCTACGTCTTTAGTGGGACTGTCATGAAGCTACGTCTTTAGTGAGGCTGCCGCTGGAGTGTACGAGTACTCTCCTGTAGTTCACGTATTCAGATCTTCCAGGAAGTTAAGATTATGGGCGAAAAACCTGAGTAATTCAATGTTTACAGGCTACATGCATATTGGGAATCAGATCATGCATATTGGGAATCAGATCATGAATGCATATTAGAAATCAGATTTACCTCGTTTGGAACAGCAAAAGTCGTAAACTGCCGGCGGCTCTGGACAGACTACTCGCGAGCGTCCAACTCCGGCCAAGGAGGACCGACGACTGGACGCTTGAAGTGCGAAATTTCCAGCCTGTTCGGCGCCCTCCTGGAGCTTGGCTGCAGCGGCGGCTGCTGCTGCCTGTTCTCTCTGTCGAATTGCCGCCATTCGCATCGACTTGCTCAAACTAGTTCTGCGCCAAGAGTGACGCCGTTTCCTACCGCCGCAGTTTTCAAAATCCCCGTCCGATTTAGCGAATACGCAGCCCATGATTTGGTTTCGGTGTGTTTCAGGATGCGCCACGCCCAACTACGGAGGACTGATTGCTGGGCCTAAGATTAAATAGTAAAAGAGTGGTTGTATTTTAGCAAATTAGACCAGGTGTCACTGTGGCGTGTCCGTAAAGTACCGCCCGGTACTTTATTTCAACAATGTTAGTACACAGCAAATTCCAATCTATTAACGCCTGTGTATTTCCTTATTCTAGTGCCTTGATCTTATACTTACTGTATATAAGCTCTGGGTGTGTGGCGTTCTAAAGTAGCTTTAGATTGCCTCTCAGCTCTCCAGCTGCAGCTCCGCTATAAGCGCTTACTGTTAACTGATTGTTCGCGTGCTAGGGAGACGGTTTGAAAGAGAAGGGAAAGAAAAATCAATAACTTCTCTCCAAATCTGATCGGTACCGCCCAGTGATCGCCGTACAGTTGTAGATCACGTTAATACTGTACGTGTAGACCTCAGTCACAGCTCTTGCTGTAGCCCAAAAATTGCAAATAGCATTGTAAAATTATTGATCGATACCATGGCACAATGTGATTCTCTAAACAGACCGAAAATGCGGAAGTGTTTAATGTAGAGCAAGCCAGGCATTTTTTACCTAACGGTCGTGAAGCACCCATGTAGCTTTATTCGAGTAGAAATTAACAATACTGTGGGTAAGAGCGAAGGCGTATTCAGCATGCCAGTGAAGTATGAGACAGACTAGGCCACATGGGCTAAGGTCTGCGATGCTTTACGCCTGCCCCTATCTTCAGCAGGTCAAGGCTGGTGGGAGGTCTGCACCCTCTATTTGCCTCTGGCAGCCGCAGACCCCCCCACGCTGTCTCGCAAGTCGACCCAGGGTACTCGTCCCCGCGTGTGTTCAAGGCAGTCCCTAGGGCTGCTGACAGACTGGGCTCCGGCGCTGCGACCCTATCCAGTGGCTTCGGCCGAATTTGGGTATGGGTCTGGCTCGCAACCTGCAGGCCGTGGTACTGCTCAACGTACTCTCTAATGCCTAAGGTGTTGACCGTGCCCCGATGGGCTGGAAGGCCGGGGAGTAGTCCGGTCGCAAGCGGTCCCCTCCTGGTGTCGGCCAGCCTTGAGGGTGCTATTGGCCTACTGCCCGGTCAGGTGAGCGGCCGGGTGGTACCGCGCCCTTTGAGGGTAGCCCACCAACCTTTTATCATGGCCTTCGAGCCGTCTATGGATAATCAAGCTAACTCTAGGACGGGGACCCTTCTAAACCCCAACCTCAGTCCGAAGCACCGGCCGGCCCTGCTGGCAGATCCAACCGACTGATTCAACTGTGGCAAAGGAAGGACCGGCTGGCTCTGCTGGCAGATCCGACAGAGCTACCAAACTCAAAATACCCAAGGACCTGCCAGCTCCGCTGGTGGATCTAAGGAACCGCGAGCTCTGAGCCTAAAGGACCGGCCAAATCTGCAGATCCGATTGAAGCTCAGCGGGCTCGGCTTGAGCGCAAACGCGCTAAACAACGCGCCAAAAGGCAGGCCAAGAAGGGAGCTGCGGGGCCAAAGCGGCGGCGTCCACCATGATGCTGAAGCGACTGGAGTCCCAAGGCAACCAGGCGGGCCGCCGCCGGTGAAGCTCCAGTAGTTCAGCGCGGCGCTCCTGGAGCTGCTGCCGCGGCTGCTGAGGCCGAAACCACGCGCAACAAATGGCCACTGCCAACAAGGAGGTTCCTTCGGAGCTACCTTTGCGGCGAAGGCCAAGGCCAAAATCCGGAGTGATCATCCAAGGTCGCGACCAGGACTGGACCACTGATCAGCTTCAAAAGTGTGGAGCTGTTGACTCCTATCTGATTGAGCTGACTGTCGAGGAGGGAATCTCCATCGGCATTGAGCGGATGGTGCTGCGAAGCACATTCGTTCTTATTGCTCCTAGCAGCGAGGAGGACGCTCGGCAGCTGCTCCAGCGGCTACCGACGGTCTCCTTGGATGCTGACCTTGGCGGAGCTCTTTTTCTTCGCGAGGGCCAGCGTCCAAAGACGATACCCTATGTGGTTTTCGTCCCTGCTAAGAGCACCGCAGCTGGACCAGACGTTATTCGCCGGGTCCTACTGCGTCTGAACCCCGACCTCCCTGCTAGTGGACTGGTGTATCACCGCAAAGTCCGCAGGGGGGAGACGGCAACTCAATTGTCCTCGCCTTCCAGCACTTGGGCGAGTCGGTACCCTAATGGATCCTCTTTCCAGCTGGGTGCCCTCAGCTCAAGTGCGCCGAGGAAAGTCTGCCAAAGGGAAGGCTACTGCCAACCCCGGCATCTCCGGCAAGAGCGGGCGCAGTCTAAGGCCGCAAGGAAAGGCGCAAGCCGATCCCAAAGCCAAAGCTGCATCTCGCCCCTCTGCTAGCAGCAGTTCGGCGACCGCGGTAACGGCTCCGGCCAAGCCCCGGAACCAAACCTGCCAGTCGGAGAAGGAGTTGAGGACGAGGCCGGGTCTTCGGAATCCGAGCTCTCCTCGGCCACCCTGGTGGGGTCTGAAGGTAAAATGCAGGTGAGGAAGCTTCCTCCATCCTGTCATCGGAGCCTGAGGACTCTGCTGGGGGCCGGTGGGGAGGAGGCCATGGACGTCGACCAACTCCCATCTCCCAGTCAAGCCCAGCGGCCTGGGACGAGGACGATCTGTTGTCCAAGTCTCCTTGATGGCCCCTGGGCTCTAGCCAGAAATTGCATTTAATACAGTATGACTAAGCTCCACGCTGCCAAAGGAGCGACATTCTGTCTGCAAATTAATTTACAGCATTGCGTATCTGCGTCAGTAAATCTG
>NIVC01002232.1:130000-191098 GCA_002269645.1 Macrostomum lignano | reverse complement strand
CTTACTGTCGGCTGACAGTGTTGCTGGCGCGTAGCCTCGCCGTTGGACTCCTTCAGATTCATTGGCGGTCTCCGTTGCTTCTGGTGGTCCATGGCTTCTTGCTCGGTGGAGGGCTAGGTGGTTGCTATCAAGGACCTTTGGCGCCGCTGTGCCAGTTATTGCGGCTAGCTGCTTACTTTGGTCCTCATCAGCTGCCTCTCGCTGAGCCTCCTCTATGCATTCAGCCATCATCCTCAGGCCGCCTTGAGAGACTGTCGGCGTTTTGGTGCTGACTTGATTTGCAATGCTGGATTTCAAACTCGAATTCGCTGATCTCTGTAGCCATTGTTCAAAGATGCCTACTTGCTGAGTTTGTCAAAGAATCTAGGTCAACGCGGCCATGATCAGTATGGCAGATGAACTTGGCCAGCAGTAGAAGCAGAAATGTGCATACTGTCTACAACTGCCAAGAGTTCCTATTTAGTTATCATATATCGGGCTTCAGCTGGTTTGAGTTGCCGGGAAAAATAGCCAATAGGCTGTTCGATATTGTCAGCTTGGCATTGGCTCAGGCAGGCTCCAATTTGGGTCGCAGAAGCATCTATTTCCAGGACAAAAATTACTTCAGGATCCTCACTGAACTGCGGCAACGGCAATCCGTTTAGCATAGCGTTCATCAATCGCATGAAGCTGGCTAGTGCTGAGCTTAATCCCATAGGCATAAAATTGTAGGCAAACTGTCTGCGGTGCAGCGTGGCGAAGGCAGTCAGTTCTTGATCTTCTGGATGCAGCAGAATCTGATAATAGCCACTGTTCAAATCAAATGTGCTGAATAGCTGGCTTCCTTTGAGGCTGGCAAATGCTTCTTGGGTGTTTGGAATCGGTACAGAAAGTATCACATTTCTGGTTCAGATTCTAAAATCTTGTACAATTCTCAGGCTGCCGTCAGTAGTAGTATGTTATAAGGGGCTGCGCCACACTTAATTGCTCGGCGCATTGCGCGCCAGCTCGCTGGATGACTCAGCCCCTTATAACATACTACTACTACCAGGAGGTCATGGATTCAAGTGGGGTGTGTGATAAATATAAAAATACATATATCTGTGACTGAGGGTGTTGAGGGTGAGGGCATGTGGGGGCATTGGCCTGTGGAATATTTCACAGAACACAGAATTTCCGGAATTTTTATACTTTTAAAAAGGGGGGGGTGCCCTCGCCCTCATGCCCTCACTCATTTTGAAAATCACTAAAAATAAGTGAAAAATGACTAAAAACAGGTGAAAATGGTCTGAAAACAGCGATTTTTTGTGATTTTCAAAAATTTTGAAAAAGTGCAATTTTCACGATTCCAGCTCTAAAACCATGAGAAAAGTTGGATCCTCGGTCAATTTAATGCAATTTCAGGTATATACAATATGAAAGTGTCATCCAATTCAACGATAGTAAATTATATATATATAAAATGGCCTTCAGTAAACCAATATTTCTAGGAAATGCTTTAGATATTCAGTCAGCTATAACAAAACTGCCACTTGTCAACTCTGCAACAATGAAAAGCAGCACTCAACATTTCTATTGGCTTGCTGAAACATGAATAAATTCTGATGCAGATTTTGCACAATAGAATTACTTCTGAATTGCAAAATTCTCCTTCACCCTGTGGACTGAATGTATTCGAATTGTAGACAGCATTGTTATCACGATGACTAAGAATCATGGCTTCTTCCATATCTTCATCACCTCTGTCTTCTATTCTCTCTGACTCACTCAAAAACCCTCCAGCATCATGCAAAGAATTAAAGGTTTAGATTAGCTGCGAACAGCCATTCATCAACTCCCCTCCAAGCTGCTACAGCATGCATTTGCAACCCACTTCAATGCCACACTTATTGCTCGGGCGCATTGCGCGCCAGCTCGCTGCCGCTGGATGACTCAGCCCGTATAACACACTGCTACTCACTCACTCTAGAGAGAAAAAATCTGTCACTGCCACAGGGCAGTGGCAAGGCAGTGGCAGGGCAGTGGCAGGGCAGTGGCAGGGCAGTGGCAACCAATTAGCGGCTGGCATAAGACATTTTAGACAGCATTTAAGGGCATACCCAAAATAGTATCCGCAACAAGTGTCCTCTGCTTAAATTATCAGTTTTCATTCCGAACGAACAGAATGCCCGGAAATCCAACTAGGCGTGCTAGAATACTTGTGAACACACAAGAGAGAAACAATTTGAGAGGTTTGATTCACACACAATACCCCAATACTAGCTTCGTCACGTCTACAAATGAGAATCAATTCCTTGAGCATTATCGCGTATACTTCGACAAAATTGAGAACGACATTGCGATGCTTAGGCTAGTTAAAAAAACCATTGCGAAGGATCGTTCTATCTTAGAAAATCAACGCCAACTAGAAATCGAGCGCTCGCTAGATGTAGACGTTCCAGAGGCACCTCCGACATACGAGGATGCTCAACAACAAGCTGCTCAAAACCAAGCTGCTCAAGACCAAGCTGCTCAAGACCAAGCTGCTCAAAACCAAGCTGCTCAAGACCAAGCTGCTCAAGACCAAGACATGAGTGACTAAGGACTATCACTGTGACTGTGACTAAGGAGGACTGTAAGGACTGTGACTAAGGATTGTCATTGTGACTGTGACTAAGGATTGTTATGCATCGTCTTATAAGTTTCTTTTAAAATATACCAAGATCTTTTATCAGCGATCTGTTTTGTGTAACATGTCGCTTTGGATTATTGTCTCGACTTGTCTTAAAATTCAGTCTATTAAGTACTCAATGGAATGTATACAAACACTTTACAAGTAAAAATAAAGAAATAAAAAAATCTCTATAAAATGGCCTTCAATAAACCACTATTTCTTGGTTCTGCATTAGACATTCAGTCAGCTATGACAAAACTGCCACCCATCTTCTCTACTGGAAAATATCCTGGAGAATTTCATATTCCAGGGTATTCTTTTGCAGGTTACCTTGTGGCCTGAGTGAGGAAAGTCAATGTCCTTGCTAGTCATCGAGCAGAGCTCGCGTCCCTTCAGGGCGATCGATAAGCACTTGTTAAATTTTTAAAGTAAAAATGGAGCAAAAAATTCGAGAAATTCTCTTGAAACCAATTGACGACAAGGTGGGGTATGACCAAATTCTTTGCGATTTATTTCAAGAAGAGCTAATAATTTCACACAAGATTAAAGTTATTCAAATGAGACTAGGTAGACTATATGAAGTTTTAGCAGAAAAATATTTTGGATTCGAAAAGGTAAAAAAGATTGACCTGGTTCACGTTGAGCGAAAGATTGCATTAGAGCTTAAATCTTCTGATAACACAGACAATTCCTCAAGTCGTGAAAGTAACTATCGGAAACTATTAGACTATAAAAAGTCTAATCCCACCTACCAGTTGTTTTATGTATGCATCAATAAAACTGCAAACGAACCTAAGAATATTTTACTAGACAATGGAATCACCCTTAACAGGAGAATTTGCATTGAAATTTCTTTATCGGGATAAATACACAAACATTATAACCAAGGTTAAACAAGTGCTTAGTGAATGGCGACACCTTCAAATTGCGGGAACTCCTTCAATAGCCTCAAGTACCACTTCAGCTGAGAAATCTTCTGAAGGAACACAGGTAATTCCTGTTCCCAACGGTAACAAGCTTGAGGACATGGTGGAAATCCGCAGCCAAGCTCCTAAGTCCGATCTTTGATCGAGTACCTATGGTACGTCCATTAAAGTTGACAAGGATATGGAGAAGGTTCAGAGACTTTATGGAGGTGGGGCTGAAGGATCTGGTCAATCCTGATGATGCCTTAAGATAAAGTCCAGCCTCTTTCGAAAGACTGAGGATCAACTGCCGGTACAAATTTAGACAAGAGACTCAATCCAATTACAGACCGGCCTCGGTATGACAGTCTACCAATTAACCCAATCGATTGGACTGCTTACTATCATGACAAAAACTATAGAGATGCTGAAAACACTTCTTCAAATCCAGAGGAAGCTCTAGCAAAGAAGCATATAGCTGATGAAAAAATGATAGCTGATTTAGATGCTATTCCAACCAGTGACTTGTCTGTGAAAGAGAGACTCATTCGAAATCTAGTAAAGCGTATTATCAAGGCTAAAGTTCGGTTTGGATTAGGCATTCATACTCACAACCCCAACAATTGTATAGACTGTCTAACAATTTATGGTAAGGGTCTTAGCTATGAAGATGCAGTAAAATTGCATAAAGAATATCGAAAGCCAAGAGTATTTAGAAAAATGATTCACTATGCAAAAGACACAATTTGGCATGCAGATATCATTATCCTACCGCCCGAAAGAGGTTACAAATATGCTCTAACTATCATAGATGGTTTTACACGTTACGCCTGGGCAGTTCCTTTGAAAACAAAGACGGGAGCGGAAGTTGCAGAAGCTTTCCAAAAAGTATTTAAGGAATCAGGAAGACGATCAGAGAGACTTTGTGTAGATGAAGGCAAGGAGTTTTATAATCAGCATATGTACAAGCTATACTCGTTTTCAAAAGACAACATTAGAAAGAAGGATGAAAGGGGTGAATATATTAACAAGATGTTTTCAATTTATGGCGAGTCCAAGAATGCAATGATTGAGAGGTTCAATCGTACTCTCACAAATAAACTCTGGTTTGAATTTGATCTACAGGGTAATCAGAAGTGGCTCCACACATTGCCAGCTATTGTTGAAAAATACAACAACACAATCCATTCTGAGATTCTGATAACTCCTTCAGAAGCATCTAAACATCCTGAGCGAGTACCAAAGCCAACTTTCGAGTATTCAAATGAGAAACCAAACTTCAAAGTAGGTGACAAAGTTCATATCTATAGATATAAGGAGCACTTTGAAAAGGGTCGAAGAGGATATTGGAAAATTTCAGAAGTGTTTAGGATAAAGAAAATAGTTTACTCCAATCCCATAACCTACATTATTGAGGATGAGAATGGAGAAGAAATCATTGGATCATTTTACAAATCCCAGCTTCTACCAGCAAATTTTTCAACTAAAAATGAGCGCCTATCGAACAAACTGCAAACGGGCGAAAGGTCAGATTGAAACGTCTGATTCACAACTACTAGCTGATAAAGAGGGTGAAGGAATTGGTGATATGATCAGTGGTGTCACAAACTTTTTATCAAATCATGGAAGTAAAATTGTGAGTGGAGCTGATGCAATAGGTAAAACAGCTACCACAGCGAAGAACATATTCGATGCGAAGAAATCATACAGTGACATGTCTAAAGCAGGTGAGGAACTGGAATATATTAAAAAGAAACGTAGAGATAAAGAAGCAAAGAAAAGAATGGAAGAAGAGCAACAGATAGCTTCTCAATCAAATAAGGCTATTCAAGATATTGTTAAAAAGGCTCTAGGAACAGCAGAACAGTCTCAAGTGTCTTTGAGACAAGGCAATGGTTTGAAGAAATTCTGACCTTAAAAATGAGCGAGAAAAACACTGAAGCAAGACTCAATCGATATGTTCGAGAGGGAAAACCAAGATATGTTACTGTAAATAAGCAAAAGCAATATCTTTCTAAAGAGAAGATTCGAGAATTGCAAGAGAAACAGAAAGAACATGAAGGTGGAATAATTCCTCTATTAGGCTTACTACCAGCAATTTTGGGTGGTATCGGAGCAGCCTCAGGAGTTGGTACAATGATTGCAAAAAGTGTTAATACAGCCAACAATGCTAAACATAATAAGACAATAGAAAGCATTGAACGGCAAAAACTAGAAGAGTTGAAAAAGGCTCAAGGGAGTGGAGTATTAGTTGATGCGGCTAAAAGAGTCGAACAAGTACCCAGCGAAGCAGTCAAGTGGCTGCTAAAGACTTTAAAGTTGAAAAGGAGAAACAGGGTAATGGGATAATTCTTAGACCTCATGAAGCTTAGTTGAAATTTCTCTTATAAAAATGGAGAACAAAAAGGATATACTGAGCATATATGAGGACAAAACTTTTAGCTTTTTCAAAAAGAAAGAAGACTATATTAAGATTTCTCCAACTCCAGGTAGCACTAATAATCTCAATGTTGCAGGAGGTCAAATAGTTCATGAAGTCAATTCAACAGAGTCATACATTCTCATGTCAGAGGCATTCGGTTGTATAAAATACTCAATAACACAACGAGATAACACCGACTTGAATACGAACATTACTCTAGAACATAATTGGCCTATGAGACTTTTCTCTCAACTCATAGTTGACATTGGAGGAACAAAGAAAGTCTATAATGATCCTGGAGAGTATGACACAATCTTAAAGTCCGTAATGTACTCAAAATTAATGAATGAAGTTGGAGAAGCATACGGATGGATTCCAGACACTGGAGATGCTGGGACTGTTTCTGATATACCTCTAGCAAACAACGCAGATGCTGAAGCTGTGAGAACTGCAGCAATCGCTATGAAAAATAGACTCAATAAGAAGGATTCGAATACTGGATACATTAGGAGGCTTGAAAATTATAACAATGTCACTAATGCTCCAAACAGAGGTGGAACAATCAAACTATCATTAACACCTCTCATTGGGTTCCTTGATTGGCAGAAGATTAGCAAAGGAATTAAATATAAATTCACATGGACAAGAAAGACTAACGATGCTGAAATTTTCTTTGGAGCTGCCGGGACGGAAGCTAAGTTAACTATTAATAGCTTTGAGATTTGGATCCCTGCTATTACTTTGTCACCCAGTGCTGAAGCAGCTTTTCTAAAATCACTCAACAAGGACATTACAGTATCATTTCCAGAGAGGGTAACGGTTCCACCACAACTCATTCAAGGAAGTCCATATACATGGAACATAGCCAACATCTCCAATATGCCACTTGCAATCTTTGTAGCTTTCAAATATGACGTAAACAACCCATCATATATAGTTAATGATCACAAGTATGTGTCTTACAAAACTGGAGCAAATGCAGTGAAAATAACCCAGCTTCAAGTCAGATTAAATCAGGTGATGTATCCGAATGATTATGTTGAAATTGATCCAGTAGCTCAAGACATTCACAGAGCGTATGAAATGTACGAAGACATCTGCAGCCGTTTCGGTGTAACTCCTCCATTCAATAAACAAGACTTTCTAACCATCTATCCAATCTTTTGCTTTGATCTAACAGCTCAAGATGAGTTTCTGGTCAAGAGTGGAGTGAATATTCAATTATTTATCAAGAAGTCAACAAATGTTGAGCTGACTGCTTTTGCACTAATTCTTGAACAAACAAAGAATGTAATAAAAGTTACCAGTGAATATCAAATGACCCGCGTCGAATAAGGTCATTTTTTCTTTTTTTAAATGCCCAAAGTAAAATTTCAGCATGATCCTATTTTCCCTAATCCTCTTTTATGTTGTATTATCGGCGCTACAAATACGGGTAAAACATATTTACTATTCCATATTCTTACAAGTCCTGAAAAACTAGTTGACTTTAATGAGTTAGTTTTATATGTTCCCAGAGCATCTCAAATGGATCCAGAGTATCAGTTTCTAAAATATGGCTTTGAAAATGGTCTCCCACCTTCTCTTATCAACTCACTCTATCATGTCTACCAGGTGAGTGAGGATGCATCTCCTGAAGATATTAGACATATTTGTCGAGAGGCAGCCAACCCTGGTCGAGTGCAAAGCACATCAGAAAATTCAGAAGTAATAGAGAAAATTCCTGTCACTCTTTCCCATACTCCAAATGAAGAAATTTTTCATAATGGACTAAAGACATGTGTGATATTGGACGATGTTTTGGGAGAGGCTAATCAAACATTTCAGGAAAGTCTGTTTCAGAGAGGCAGGCATGGAAACTGTTGTGGTTTTTATCTAGCTCAAAATTTTACCAAACTAGATCGCAATACTGTCAGGGAGAATACGACATGTTACATAATCTTTAAACAAAAAGATACAAACTTGAATCACATTGCTAGAAATATAGAAACGAATTATGAACCCGCTATATTCAAGGCTAAATGTAGAGAGGCTTGGAAAAAGAAGTATGGCTATATCTATATAAATACAAGAGCTGATGAGGATGAGCAAGATTTGTATAAGGATGTTCTAACTAAAATCCCATTGTAAAAATGACTAATGAATATATAAGAGAACTCATTAATTTAGCAAAGCAGCGAGAAACGTACAAATCCAGAAATGATGCTCAACGCTATTTGAAAATTGGAGAAGAGAGTTTATATGCAAGAGTGGCTCCATTAGCTCAAAAACCTGTCACAGAAAAGCTCGATGAATTTATTGATGTCAATGCCAACCTTGTTGATAAACTTCAGAATCAAAAAGTTCCAGTTCCGCAATCAAGTACACCAAAAGGACGATTTGAACCTCTGGAAGTATTTGACAAAATAATTGAAGAAATTGGAAAGATTCCAATAACTCAAAGACCAGCGCCTAGTATACGGATTCAAAAAACTGATGCTGGATATATATTTGGATCATCTGTAATAGATGTTGAATTCCATGAACAAGGTCGAGACATCATTGTCAACGAATTCGAATGCCATTTTCTGAAGATCTTGAAGAGTTGTTCAAAATGCCTAAAGTAACTGAAAATGGTGAAGAGCTGAAGCAATTCAAGATGCAAACATTGCAGGATTATGTTAACCTCATTGAACATGTAAAAATCCAGCGGCCAAATCAAGTGGGAATTATAAGCAAGCAGTAAGGATATTGAAAGATAATCCACCAGGATATCGAGTAAAACCGGGATCTGGACTCAGTGAAAGAGTGTTGACATTACTAGCCGCAAAAGCAGAGGGACATAACAATGTTGATAAAGAGCTAGCAGAATTACTTGCTTAAAAATGGAAAAAGAAATAGAAAAAGTCAACATCCTCTTGAGTAAAAAGTTTCAACGCACATTTGACTTCTTTTCAATTAAAAACCCATTTCGACAAACTCTAGGCACTCCTATAAATTTGTATGAAGATCGAGAATACGAAGCTGGTATAAAAAAGTTTGCAGTCTTTGATGCTATTAACAATATTGAAGGAGGCAATAATGAGTTGCGATACTCGAGGGATAGTGGTAGAACATGGAAAAAATAAAGATTCAAGCAGGATCTTGGGAAGTTAAAAGTCTGTCAAGCGAGATTCAAAGATTGCTAACAGCTGCAAATGATTGGAAAGAGGGGCTATTGTTTTCAGTGCAAGCCTAGACACGCGTAGAGTTGAGTTACGGTTAGCCACAGAGTATCAAGTTGATTTCAGGGATGCACATTCCAATAACTTTAGAAGACTGTTGGGATTCAATTCGGAAGTGTATTTGAAACCATTTGAGAGAGCTCCAAATCCAGCTCGGATAGACGGAGCTAGAAGTGCGATCATGGTTCGTTGTCTCAATATCAAAGGGGGTTTTATCACTGATCCAGCCAATGGAAATCATTTAATTGATAAGCAAATACTTCTTTCAATTCCATCGTTCTCTGTCCCAATGGGAAGTAAAATTATTCAAGAGCCTGCAAATCCTGTGTACCTACCACTAACTACAAACATGTTGAGCACATTCGACTTTGTCATCGAAGATGAGTCTGGTGTTCTATACGACTTTGATGGCGAGGAAATATTTATAAATCTACACGTACGACAAATATGAGTGTTAAAAATGAGCGAAGCTGAGACATGGAATGCATTTAAACAAAAGTTTGGGACTGACACTACGACTAATATTGATCTGATAAATTGGGCAAAATATCTCAAGTTAAAACCATTTCGCTATGCCATGAGAGATGAAATTGTTGATTTACCACAGTATGGTTACTTTATGACAAATATTCACACTTCGAAAGAACGGGGTATACATCATTCAGCTATATTTTCAGCTCCTGATAAGGTTTATTTTTTTGATTCCTATGCACTACCGCCCACACTGGAAATTATGGAAAAGTTTAATCACACAAAGAATAGAATATGTGGAGACATGGAAGAACAAATTCAAACTTTTGATAAGAAATTTTGTGGTCAAATGTCGCTGTACTTTTTACACCGAATCGATAAAGGAGATAGCTATAATGAAATTTTGCAGCAATTAAAATGAGTTACAAGAATACTGCCAATCAATTTGGTTACTCGTCAAATTCAAATGATATAGCACCTGGAATAACAATAGCGTTAGCTGATGATCGATACATCAATGAAAATGAAGGATATAAGAGAGAGGAAATAGATAATTTATTGTTAGCAAAGAGAAATGTTTCAGACTCTTATTCAAAGGAAGATAGTGACGCAATGAATATCACCATGCTACAATTAATTGACGATGCTCATGGGCGCGTAAACAATGTCTACACAAAAACCGAAACTGACACTAAGATGTATTCTAAAACCGAAATTGACACTAAGATGTATTCTAAAACTGAGATTGACACTAAGATGTATTCTAAAACTGAGATTGACACTTTGTTAGCAGAAAGGCAAGGTACTGCGGGAGGTACAGAGAGTTCGAAATTAGTCAATATTCTTTCATTACTGACTTCAAACGCTTCCCATCCTGACATGAAAGTGACCGCTTCTCATAACTCTTCAGCAGCATATCATGTTGCAGATTCAAACCCAGCTTCAGAATGGAGCAGTGTAGATGACTCAGACAAGTGGATACGAGTTCAATTTCTGAAAAGAGCTAGGAAAGTTGTAGAGATAAAGTTGGAAGGAGAGGTGTGGCCTGGTTGGTCTGTTAGTGTGAGCCTAAATGGAACAAACTGGACACCTGTTGAACAAAGTGCACCCATTGAACTACGAAGAGGCAATGCACATCTTAGGAAAAAAATACCCAATCCCTCATATTATTTCCATTATTCTCTTAATTTTTCTGGTTCCGTAAAGCTTACAAAAGTTGAATTACTTGAGAGACAAACAGTGGTTAATGATTTAGTGTGGCCTATAGATAGACTTCAAGCTGTACCAAAGCTATACGTAGACAATGCACTTGAATCAGTGGAGCTGCGACTAAGGCGGGGACTAGGTTTCAAATCTTATACAGGATATATTCCCCACTAGCAACACGTCAAAACTATAGAGAAAGGGGTTTCAATGTAGCGTCATCAGGAGCATTTGAAACGTCAGATAATTGGGGTTATGTAGTATCTAATTCAGAATGGGCATCGAGGAATGAACCCAATTCTTACATTGAAGTACAACTTCCCGAGTCCATTCGAATTTGGAAATTCGGGTTGAAAGGAACCAAAGCAGTGGGTAGTGAAATTATAAAAAATCAACCAAAAATTTTTATTCTGAAAGGAAGCAATAACAAGAGAGACTTTAAGAATATTTTTTCTACCGAAAACGCTGGTTTAGTTCCTGGAGTGATGAAGTATTTCGAAGTAGCTTCCACCGAAAAATTCTCTGTTTATAGAGTGCATATTAATTCAACCACTGAAGGATCAACTGTTCTTATAGTTTCAGGCTTTCAACTTTATCCGATTTTAGACATAATCGCCACATAAAAATGAATGAAAAAAATGAACACATCTATCCTGTGGTTGAGCTGCATGAAGCAGATTTGAGGGAGCGGGACTATTTCAATCAGAGAAAGGGTGAAATCAAAGGCAGTATTGAATGCATTACTAAAGATCTTACAATTTATAGCAAAAAGGTAAAAAAGTACAAACGACAAAGTAGCAGGATAAATTGGATCAACATTGTGACAGGAAATGTAAGTCTCTTGGCTGCTACAGGAATTGGCATAGCAACATCGATACTGACATTGAATCCCTTAGTTATTGGAGTAGTAATCGGGGCAATGAGTGGTTTTGAAGCTGTAAAATCCACGTCGTTGTTTGCAACTGTGAAAATGCATTGCCAAAAGCAGAAGGCAAAATACATTGTTCTCAGAGATCTGGCAAATCAATACAGAGAGAGATTGTATATTTACTCCCAAAAAGCAGTTGATGATTATAGATTAACTCTTGAAGAGGTTCAAGCAGCTGCTGCAATTTATTCAGAATACAGAGAGAAAAGAGACCAATTGTTAGACACCTGTGTTGCGCCTGAAGAAGTTAACCATTCGGAATTCGTTGATAAAATCCTCAAAGAGAGTAGACTTGATAATTCAGCGAAGGAAAAAGTTAAAAAGGAACTGCTGGAGAAAGATCTGAGAGAAAAATTGGGTCTAGCTGATAAGCCAAAAGAGTACTCGGCAACACTCAATCTTCAATCAAATGCTCCAAGTGCACCCCCCTATGCTTGAGTCTGTTTAATTTTTTTTCTTAAAAATGGAAAGGAAAATACCAGCGGCCTCTTATGAATTGATCTCGACTCCGTTGAAGAAATTCGCGGTTTAATCTCCCCAATTCTTTCCGAATATTTGATGGCTAGAGATTCAATAAAATACAGAATTTCCTTTGTCGCAGAATTTTATAAAGGAACTACCGACAGTTGGATTGAGTTCCAATATCATTCAAAGTATCGAACTTTGTTAAATCTTCTCCAAGTGGAAACTAGTATAGAAAGTACAATTCAGGATGTTCTGGATGAATTCGATGGATGGAAGGATAGTTTTAATGAAAGGGGATCGGGATATTATTTTGTTAAGTTAGTAAAGATTGTGTTGAAAGTTGTTGGCATTAATCAGTTGAAAGGAGGAACTTATATTCCAATTCCAATTAAATCAAACGCATTAGTAAATGTTAAGAACACTACAGACAATAGGTGCTTTCTCTGGTCTATTTTAGCAAAGCTCCATCCTGTGAAGGAACATAGATATAGAGTTGGTAAGTATACACAGTATATAAATGAAATAAACTTAGGAGACGTTAAATTTCCAGTGGACATTCGAGATATCTCTGAGATTGAAAAGTTGAACAGTCTTCATATAAATGTGTTTGGATTAAGGGATATAAATACTAAAGAGTCAATATATTCTATTCGTCTGACAGAAGATTACGACAACCCCAATGTTATTGATTTACTACTTGTCAAAAATCATTATTGTTTAATAACAGACTTGTGTTTATTCCTCACGTCCCAAAATTACAACAGGGTTTTTCTTTGTCGAAAGTGTCTTCAAGTTAAATACTCCCAGGATGCACTGGATAATCATAAAGCAATCTGTACTGACTTCAAAGTGTCAATTGAAGTTCCAAAGATTGATAAGAGGATATTAAAGTTTAAAAACTACCACATGAGTGTAAGAAAACCATTTGTGTTTTATGCAATATTAGATTATGTAACGATGGATGATAAATCACTAGAGCTATCACAATGGACACTTTTTACTAGTTCCGACTATGAGGACATTATAAAATCAGATATTATTTCAAATACTACAGTGGAATCATTCGTTGAAACCGTAATCAAAAAGTTTGAGCATATAAAAAATGAAATGGATAGATATAAACATCCAAGATTAAGTGATGTCGAAGAGACTGATTACAAAGCGGCAGAACAATGTTTTCTCTGCTCAAGGCCATTTGTAGATAGTAAAAAAATTCGAGAGCATAATCACTACAATGGTAAATATCGCGGCGCAGCATGTCAATCATGTAATACCAAGAGGGCAAGGCGAATCAAACAGTACCGTTGTTTCTCCTGAATGAATCTGGAAAAGATCTAAACTATTTGATAGCTCCATTAACACGAATGAATAATAAAAAATAATATTGGATTTTATTTCTAAAACATCGGAAGACCATGTTGCAATTAAGTTGGGGAATTATACCAGTGGTGTTGTGTTTTTAGATGGATCTAGGTTTTTGGAACCACCATTTACACTCTCTAAAGAAGAAATAAAATATTTGCCACCCAGTGATACAACGCAGTAATTAGAAAGATTTACTCATTTGTCAACGCTTTTGAGAAGTTTCGATCAACATTTTTGAAATATTTCAAGATAGATCCTGCGTATTGCTTTTCCCTTTCTGGATTATCTTGGGCATGTGGGTTGAAATATACTAATGTGGAATTGGAATTACTTGGTGATAAAGAAATGATATCCATGGTAGAAAGTGGTATTCGCGGTGGTTTCTCTGGAGTTCTTGGAGATCGATATAAAAAAATGAACAATAAGTATTTAGAAAATTATGACAGCAATTCTGAATCGTCGTACATGCTATACTTGGACAAGAATAATTTATATGGTGAAGCAATGATGAAAAATCTACCTGTGGGAGATTTCAAGTTTGAAAATGATCTAGAGTATCACAAGAATATTCCTAATGGCAGGGGTTGTTTTCTTGAAGTTGACCTTGAATATACAGAGGAATGTAAGAAAGCTACAAGTAAATATCCACTGGCTCCTGAGAAACGAACAACTAGGTTTGAGGATTTATCTGATATACAGAAGCAATATCTTGAAGTCGAAAAGAAAAAGTTTGTTCAATCCAAGTTGATGTTGACATTTTACAACAAGGAGAAATATGTTTTACATCACAGACTACTTGAGTTTTATGAGAAGATGGGCATGCGAGTTACGAGAGTTTATAGAATTCTTTCATTCAAAGAGTCAAACTGGTTGAGTAAATACATCGAATTTAATACCAGGCGGAGAATGGAAGCAAAAACTAAATTTGAGAAAGACCTGTGGAAACTACTGAACAATTCATTCTACGGTAAAACAATCGAAAATGTAAAGAATAGGTCGAACTTTCATCTTGTAGCTGAAGAAAAAACTGCAAGGCGTTATTTTTCCAAACCAAATTTCAAAGATTTCATTATGTTTAGTGAGGATGCAGTTGGTGTCCAAATGTACAAAAAGACAATTGCGTGTGACAAGCCAATTTATTTAGGAATGGCTATTCTGGATTATGCAAAAATGCTAATGTACGATTGCTATTACAATGTTATTGAGAAGAATTGGAACAGCTGTCAATTGCACTATTCTGATTGTGATTCGCTAATATTCTCAGTGATTACTCAGGATGTTTATCAGGATCTTAAAAAAATTAAAGAACACTTAGACACATCGGATTATCCAATAGAGCATCCACTATACTCCGAGACGAACAAGAAAGTCATTGGAAAGTTGAAAGATGAAATGAATGGCTCAATAATTTCCGAAGCTGTATTCCTGCGGTCAAAGGAGTATGCTTTCACTACAGTTTCAGGAGAGTGTGTTAAGATCAAGGGAGTTGATAAAAGCAGTACAAATATAAAGTTTGAAACATTTAAAAACATACTATTGACAGTTTACAAAGATATTCAAAGAGGTAGAGTAAGTATGACTGTATCTGAAAAAAATAAAATATATATTCGTGAGATTATGAAACAAACAATGAGTCCGTTAGATGATAAAAGATATTATTTAGATCCTATCAGATCTATTCCTCATCAGCCAATGTAATCTCATTGATAACATCTTCGTTTATTTTTTTACACAGTAAAACAGAATATTTCTAGTTTCTTGCTGTTTACCATCTATCCTACGCCTATATCTATCCTTATAATACTTACAATAGTCTTTGTGATTCTTGAAGAAATCTGTTATGTATTGTTGTTGGAATTCACGTTTCTCACGTTGGGCTAGAGTCCTATAGTATTCACTCTCTGTTGCGGCAGTGTAAATTTCTCTAATAAGCATAAATGTTTTTTCCTCAGTTTCTAAAAATTCATAATTCTCTTCAAAGAAGTGAGAAAACCAATTACAATTTTGTATGAATTCATTAGTGTTTTCAATTACGCTTTTCGATCGATATATTTCACCCTTTGTTTGCTTGAAAATTTCTAGTAGGTTTTTCATCTCAGCAAACTTATATTTATTCTTAAATTCCTCGGTTTTAAGATATGAATCGGCTTTATAAATGTGTTTCGCATGATCAATGATGTCGGTATCTGTTGTATATTTACATGGGTAATTAATATTTATAATTCGTCTTTTTTCTGCATCTCCAATATTTTGTCTAAAGTCAGGCTTGTTGTTGCATTCGACTATTAGGGTTGCGTGTAAAACGACATTACACTGGCTTGAATATAAATTTCTAGCTTGGATAACCCCACCACCAGTTAGTAATTTTATTGATGCATTGTTCAAGACACCACTTACTTCTTGACTGATAACCAACCTCTTTTTATTAATTTGTGCTAGGGCTGGTTGTGGCCTGTCTATTCTTATTGGTGAATTCAAAACATCAGGACTCAGTGGTGCTGCATAATCAGACCCTAGAGTTCTAAGAAGTAGGTTGTCCTCAACTCCCTTGCCATTTCCACCAGCGCCATCAAACATTATAAAGTTTTCAACATTCTTACCCATTAGAGCTGTGGCTATAACGGATTCCCAACTCTTTCTGTTTTCTTGATCGGGATGAATTTGGTTATGCAGATTAACAATGAAGCCATAGTCGTAATCACTCACTCTAAGTACATCCGAGTATTTATATCCCACCGATTTAGTAACGTAATCGTCATATCTATACTCGCGAAACTCACCTGTAAGGAGGTCGTATACTCCATCGTTAAACCCTAGCAAATTCCATTTCATGTCGAATTCAATTTCATTGTTAGTAAACCTCTCTTTGAACAAAGTAGTTACCTGTTTTAGTTTGTTGGCTCCTTGTATTGAATTTATATTCTTCATTGTACTCTGTAGTTTCTTTTCAAGTGCTTTTAACTTCTCTTTATCATCAGCCGCCTTCTTAATTGCAATTTCGAGTCTAGTCTTTCGGTGGTTTAACTCACTGCTGACAAGGTGTGATATTTTAAGAAATATGTCATTTATACTACTTAGTTCTCTCCACTTATCATCATCAAAATAGTAAATACCATCGCTATTGTAAATTATATTATTCTTCTTATATTCATAAACAAAGTTGGTTATATTAACGTCAGTGAAATTATCATCAAGAAACTCAATCCTACCATAATAATCATATTTGCTTTTCCATTCCTTATATTTGTTATAGTTTTCTTCACTTGCCCATTTCTTTAGTGTACCGATAGTAAGTCTGTCCTGTGCATCAGCAGAGCTGGTACTGGTGCTATTCCACACATTTTTACATGATTCGGAATCGAACTTATCATAATTTACTTTTGACCAATCAGTGAATACTTTGTACATTTCATCACCACTGTCTATGTCGCGGAGTATAAGTGCTACCTTGTACCAAGAATCATAGTCTTGGTTTTTGTGTTGTATTATACTTAACAACTTTGAAGCTCCTTCACAAGTGGGTGGTGGAACGGTGCTTTTTAGTGCCTGTTTATCGGGTTCTTGGTTTTCTTTTTTATCCTGTGGCTCAATTAATCTATTTATCTCCTCAAGAACTACATCTGGCATGTCTATTAAACATTTGGACTTTGTACGTTTGTATTCCCTAATTTCACCATCGACATAATAGAAACCTGGTGGAGCAAATATTAAGGCGGGAATATCAAAACCCACACTTTGTTGAATCGTTACTTTCAATTCATCTACCTTGTTAAAGTAAAAGTGGTGTCCCTTGTTTGTCTGAACAATCCAATCACAATGAGTCATACACAGTTCATTCAACTCAGGGCATAGGTCAGCATTATCAATATCGATTACGGTTATATTTGAGTTTCTAGTATCTATCCAAATCATGTTGTCTACATCTGGTCGAAATGGTGGTGAGGTTGAATTCCTATCTGCTTTGGTTGGCATTCCTGATGGTATTTTTTTCTTTGTTTTACTATTCCATGTTACACTGCAACTTCCGAATCTAAAATTAAGTTCTTCATAGAGATTAATTAGTTTATCGTACGATTTTGTTTGTTTTAAATTTGTCAATCTTGGCGGTGGTGGGGCATCATGGTTTTGAAGCGGATCCTGTACGATCACAGGAGAGAAACTTGAATCGTTTTGATTTTTTCTTTCCATTTTATTTAAAATAAATTTAACAATATAATTCATCAGTTTCAATGTACTTCTCAAGGGTTATGGGGAGTTTGAAAATGTTCAACTTAAGCATGACGAAAAATTCATCATTCCTTATGTGCTGTCTCGAAATCAATGCCCATTTATCAACATGTGCAAGATATACTCTGAATGAATACAAATATGGGGGGCATTTACAATCGCTGTGTTTTAATATTTCTGCTTTATATTCATCGTAGGCTTTATCAATTTCTTCAATTAGTCGAGCCTTTCGAGTGGGTGTTTTTATTTGAGAAAAATATATAATAGAATCATAATACTTTTGTGGCAGTGCATTTCGTACATTTGGGTTAGCTTCCATTTTTTCTAGGAAAATTTAGCAGTTACAATCTGGTTTTTGAATTCTGGTTTCGCTGATTGAGAGATTGAGACTGACTCACACCACACTCCGCTGCCACTCTCCGAGACTCTCACAGGAGTTCAGTGTTTTTTCATCTTCATCAAACCCCCTTATTCAACTCATAAAAGACACTAGGCGCACCCCTCATGCTAGCTGTCTTTCACAACAATTTACAGGCTGATGCAGGACTGGCACACTCACCAACTCTCAAACGTTATGCTAGTTATTTGTGTGTGTTTGTTAAAAGATAAAAGATAGCTAGATATAGATGTGAAGTTTGCCCAGCGACTATTTACATTCTACAAGCTAACAACAAAGTACCCGAGTCTGGTAATTTCTGGATATTGCTTTGAGCAATTGAACAAAGAGCATCAGAAGATGAGAATTTCGCATGCCGCCTCGAACTCGACATCGTACTGCACTTTGAAGGAGAGGATGACAGCATGCTTGATGAAGAAGAGAACGACACGATTGAAGCAGCCACTAGCGAAATGGGGAGCGCTTCTATTGATGAATAAACACATGGCAGACAAATATCCAGAATTTTTTCTGGACGTCCAGAAAAATTGACATGCTACTACTTAAAGTGACAATTATCATTCAAACATTCACTCCGCGCTACTTACCTTAGTATATACCTTGAAAACAACTCTTTGAAATAAAGGCTGCCTTTGTGCTCCAGTGGAGCCACCCACTCTGTGTGTCTGAGATTCTTTTGTGTTTGCTTCATTCATTTTTTTCTAGTTCTAAAAATAGACAAAAATGTGCCACGTTACGGGGTTCTGATACATCATCAGCATTGTGAGTCAGAGCTGTTGGCTTGCGAAAGAATACCCTGGAATATGAAATTCGCCAGGATACTTTCCAGTGGAAAAGATGGGTGGTAGTTTTGTTATAGCTGACTGAATATCTAAAGCATTTCCTAGAAATATTGGTTTACTGAAGGCCATTTTATATATATATAATTTACTATCGTTGAATTGGATGACACTTTCATATTGTATATACCTGAAATTGCATTAAATTGACCCGAGGATCCAACTTTTCTCATGGTTTTAGAGCTGGAATCGTGAAAATTGCACTTTTTCAAAATTTTTGAAAATTACAAAAAATCGCTGTTTTCAGACCATTTTCACCTGTTTTTAGTCATTTTTCACCTGTTTTTAGTGATTTTCAAAATGAGTGAGGGCATGAGGGCGAGGGCACCCCCCCTTTTTAAAAGTATAAAAATTCCGGAAATTCTGTGTTCTGTGAAATATTCCACAGGCCAATGCCCCCACATGCCCTCACCCTCAACACCCTCAGTCACAGATATATGTATTTTTATATTTATCACACCCCCACTTGAATCCATGACCTCCTGGTAGTAGTAGTATGTTATAAGGGGCTGAGTCATCCAGCGAGCTGGCGCGCAATGCGCCCGAGCAATTAAGTGTGGCGCAGCCCCTTATAACATACTACTACTGCCGTCCTTCTTCGGGATGATCACTAGTGGGGTGTTGTAGCTGGAGAAGCTCGGTCAATTCACACCTTTGGCAAGTAGATCGTCAAGCAGCTGGTCCACCTTGGGCAGCAGATGCAGCGGAATCCATCAGGTTGGCAGATGTACAGGATCCTTGTCCTTCAATACAATGTTGTGGGTGACCAGCTAGGTTCAGCTGAGATCATTTGGCCCCTGCGAGAAGATGGTCTTATACTTCTTCAATAGCTCAATGACTTGAGCATGCTGGTCATTGGACAAGTCCTCGTCGATGTTGATCTCCTTCATCCAAGTGTCAGGATCTTCGTCTTGAACTTGATTGACTGAGGCTTCTGGCTTTGGTAGCGGAAAGAATTGTAACTCGGGCAGCCTGATTGGTCTCGCTACCACGACTAAGGCATTCGCTCACACTTTGATAGAAGTAGTGCCTCAATTGATCATCTCAATGGCACCTTCTCCATTGGCCATAGATATTAAGGCAGGCGCGGCATCCAGTTGCTGCACATCTTCTTCACGCTGAGCCAGTTTTAACAGCTCAATCACAGCGGGTGTCCCTTGATTTTCCTCACGTCCTTTAGCTAGTTTAATCTTGATTTGGGCTGAAGATAACGGTGGCACAATTGTGCTCTTAGCCATATAAATTCTGCACGTGGTAGCTTTGGTTTGCATGTAGCAAAGTGGTGCGGCAGTGCCATCCTTGAAAAAAACAACATCCCGGCAGCGAGATCTAGGGAGGTGCTCTACTTTTCCAGGAACTCAAAGCCCAGGATGTTGTCATAAGATCCCTTTGCTAGCAGGACATTGACTGTAGGCTCGAAACTTCCAATTTTAACTTTGATTGTTAGTTGGCCTGCCATTTGAATAGGTTCTTTATTGTAGGTCACAATGTGTTGCAGGCAAGGCTCGATTTGGCCACACAGGGTTGGGTCATTGGTACATAGTCGGTGCCAGGTGCTGAATCCTAGGACTTCGCACTTGGAGCCAGTGTCAAGCAGAAAAGCAAAATAACGACCTTGAATCTCACTAGTTACAAAACAGATCCCTTCAAGGTCGCTTGGGTGCAGAGTACTATACAGGTGCGGCGGAGACGGTCTCAGCAGTGGCCTACTAAGCAACTAAAGTCCTCGGCAGGGACTTTAGTGCTGGCTTGGCTGCTGGATAGTGCTGCCCCCGATGGCGCGTCCAGCCATCCCATTTCCCAAGCTGCCGTTGCACTGGGACGTGGTGCTGCCCAACCGCCGATGCAGGCACTCATTGGCCCGGTGCTCGCAATTGCACCTGTAACACATTGCCCTCTGTCCCCACAGCTGATAGGGCGGCGGGCGCGTATGCAACTGTTGCTACCACTGCAGCTATGGCTGCTGCTGCTGACGACATTGACTCCTGCTGGCAGTGTCCTTGGTGGCAGGTTGCTGCTGTCTCGTGGTTGCTGAAGTCGATGGAACTGCTTGTGTTGCACAATCCATGTGCCGGGTGTCTTGAATTGGGCGCTCTCGTTGGCATTGTAGCGAGGAGTCGAGGGCACCAAACATCAGTTGCGTTGGCCCCAAGAGTCCTGTGACTAGTGGCAAGCAGGTTCCTAATGCTCCTGGGTGTCGTTATTGTGTGATCCCAGCGAGTGGAACTCTCGCAGCTCGTTGCTCAAAGCTTCCAAAAGACGTCGCTACTCTTGCAGTCTCAGTTTGTTATTCCATCACTTCACACAACCAATTCTCCTCAGGCCAAGATGACTTGTTGTGTTGCACTCCAGTTGGTGACTGACTATCGTCACACTCAAGAATCTGGACATGTCTTGCTGCTGGCGGCAGTGCTACTTGCTGAGCCAGACTAGCTGCTGTCTCTAGGCGTAGCACAGCCCTTCTCGCTGCAGTTAGATTCTGTGGTCTCACCAGGATTAGCTGTTCTTGGGCCAACTGGGCAATTCACACTCCCACAGTGAACTGATCCACTAGCTCAGCCTGCTTCTGAACCCGGGTGAAGTGCAGAAAGGCTCTAACAGCCAGAGCAATTAGTCGATCACTGTAGTTGCCCATGCTTTCATTCTTGCCTTGCTAGTAGCACCTGAACTGCTCACAGTACTCCAGTGTGTCAGTGACATGTGTGAAGCGTTTGGACAACCTCTGCTTGAATTCGCCAAATGTCAGGTTGTCTGGCAGTTCTATCCTGACAACTGCGGGATAGGTTGTGGCAATGTCCAAATTTACTAGAACTTCCGCCTTCTTATGTCTGTTGTCCACGATCCCATTGAGTTTGCAACGCTCCTTGAGAGCTTAAATCCAGACGTCAAAGTCCTGGTTCGCGGTGTACTGTTGGATCATACATGCGCAACTGCTGGCCGACCTGGCCGATCCGGCCACCGTAAATCGTGGCTGACCAGGGGTAAGTCGCAAAATTGAGTCAACCAAAAACCGAAAAACACAAGAACCAAGAAAGGCAAGAGGAAAGCGAAAGAAAGAGCAGTTCAGGGAAAATGGTGAAGCAAAAGAAAAACAATTCGCAAAAGAAGCAAGCTAAGTTGTAAAAATAATCAGGTAAGTCGCAAAAAGGATTAGGTAAGTCGCAAAAGAAGCAAACTAAGTCGCAAAAAGGATCAGGTAAGTCGCAAAAAGGATCAGGTAAGTCGAAAAAAGGATCAGGTAAGTCGCAAAAAGGATCAGGTAAGTCGCAAAAAGGATTAGGTAAGTCGCAAAAAGGATCAGGTAAGTCGCAAAAGGGTTAGGTAAGTCGCAAAAAGGATTAGGTAAGTCGCAAAAAGGATTAGGTAAGTCGCAAAAGGGTTAGGTAAGTTGCAAAAAGGATTAAGTAAGTTGCAAAAAGGATTAGGTAAGTCGCAAAAAGGATTAGGTAAGTCGCAAAAGGATTAGGTAAGTCGCAAAAAGGATTAGGTAAGTCGCAAAAAGGATTAGGTAAGTCGCAAAAGGATTAGGTAAGTCGCAAAAAGGATTAGGTAAGTCGCAAAAAGGATTAAGTAAGTCGCAAAAAGGATTAGGTAAGTCGCAAAAGGGTTAGGTAAGTCGCAAAAAGGATTAGGTAAGTCGCAAAAAGGATTAGGTAAGTCGCAAAAGGATTAGGTAAGTCGCAAAAGGATTAGGTAAGTCGCAAAAGGATTAGGTAAGTCGCAAAAAGGATTAGGTAAGTCGCAAAAGGGTTAGGTAAGTCGCAAAAAGGATTAGGTAAGTCGCAAAAAGGATTAGGTAAGTCGCAAAAGGATTAGGTAAGTCGCAAAAGGATTAGGTAAGTCGCAAAAAGGATTAGGTAAGTCGCAAAAAGGATTAGGTAAGTCGCAAAAGGGTTAGGTAAGTCGCAAAAGGATTAGGTAAGTCGCAAAAGGATTAGGTAAGTCGCAAAAGGATTAGGTAAGTCGCAAAAAGGATTAGGTAAGTCGCAAAAGGGTTAGGTAAGTCGCAAAAAGGATTAGGTAAGTCGCAAAAAGGATTAGGTAAGTCGCAAAAGGATTAGGTAAGTCGCAAAAGGGTTAGGTAAGTCGCAAAAGGATTAGGTAAGTCGCAAAAAGGATTAAGTAAGTCGCAAAAAGGATTAGGTAAGTCGCAAAAGGGTTAGGTAAGTCGCAAAAAGGATTAGGTAAGTCGCAAAAGGATTAGGTAAGTCGCAAAAAGGATTAGGTAAGTCGCAAAAAGAAGCAACTAAGTCGCAATAAGAGGGAAGTAAGTCACAATCAGAGGCAATCAGGGGGTAGTAGGTGCAAGTGTGGCAGGAGAGCAAAAACAGAATAGAAGCCTTCAACCACAGACAAGATCTTTGAAATCAGAAGCCCGCGTCAACAGTTTCCCATTGATTTCTTAAACTCTGGAGCAGGGGTCGGCAAACTCCGGCTCGCGAAGCCCCTCTATCTGGCCCTCGCCCCTCGGGTTCTTTGAAACTTCCTAACTAGCAAGGTTGGTGTCTCTTTAACTCTCATCTCTCTCTTCTTCTCTACCTTGCCTCCCCTCTTCTCTCTCTCCCCCCTTTTCCCTCTTCTCTCTCCTCTCATTTTTACTCTCCTCTCTTCTCCCCCTTTCTCTACCCTTTCTCCTCAATGCCCTCTTCTCTCCTCTTATCTTCAGCAAAAATATGTGCATATTTTCTTACTTCAAAGTAGAGGGAATAGAAGATTAGAGATAAGCAAACAGAGGAGAGGCGAGCGTTCCCGTTGAATTTTTAGTTTTTAAAGTAGGCATGAAAGGTGAAGAGTTTTACACCGTCTGCCTCACTTTCGCCTCTCTTATGCCTATTTTGTGCCACTTGTGCACCGCGTGTTCACCTGAGTGCCTCTGCAGGGTCAGAAGGTGAATATAAGGCACGAAATAGGTGGTAGGGGCACAGGTGTCATAGGGGAGTTTGGTGTATTAAAGGTGCACAGTGTGCATTGGAGGCACAAAAGGTGAACAAAGTAGGAATTGGGGGCATTGGTGGAGTGAAAGGTGAAAAAGGTGCGCTGTGGTGGAGGTGCATAAAAAGTGTACAGTGTGCACTGGAGGCACGAAAGGTGAACAAACGGTGCACAGTGGGCACTTTAGGTGTAGAGGCAATGCAAGGGGCGTTCCAACTTGCGAAAGTTCTTTGCTACTTTTTCTTATTATTCTTTAAACAGATTCAAAGCTTTTCATCACTTTTCGGAACTTTTCCTGAGTATTTGAAAGTTATTAAAACTTATCAGTACAGGAAATGCTTACTTTTGTGGTTAGTCAGGATCAGGAAGGGGATAGCAGCAATTAGTATAGGTGTAAATAAAGCTTTTCTATGTTCGATCTGTGCGTGCAATGTACGAGTATGTAACTCTCAGTTAATTTTTTGTTACTGATTATTAATGCGTTAATTCGTGCATAGGCATGAAAGGTGAGCGAGGTGCACAGAAGAGGCACTTTGGGGTCTATTTCGAGCGTGTTTTGGAAATGCACCTGTATACATATTTACGCTGCAACATGTACACCTTATGCACCTCTAATTCACCTTTTGTGCACTTTCTGCGCCCCTTCAGCACCGTTACTGCCCCTACCGCCGCAGCCAATCAAAATTGAGAATTCACCTACTGCCTGACCACTTCACCGATTTTACACCTTTCATGCCTCTTTTCAAAAATATTGGTGACATTTAGGCATAAAAGGTGCACTCAGGTGCATTTCCAAAACACACACGTAATAGGCCACCAAAGTGCCTCTTTTGTGCACCTCGCTCACCTTTTGTGCCTCTGCAGGTGCATAACTTTTCCAACGGGGTTGCGATGGGAGAAAAGATAGAAGAGGAGAGGAAAGCTGAGGGAGGAAAAAGAGATGAGAGAGAAGAGGAGATTAGAGGAAAGAGGAAAGAAAAGATGATGGATGAGATCAGAAGAGAGGAAAGAGGAAAGAGGAGAGAGTAGATGAGAGAAGAGAGGATAAAGAGGAGATGAGAGGAGAGTGAAGAGAGGAGAGATGAGAGAGTAGAGAAGAGAGGAGAGATAAGATGAGAGAGTAGAGTGGAGAGAGACGAGAGGGAAGATAAGATGAGAGAGTAGAGTGGAATGGAGAGAGACGAGAAGAGAGATAAGAATGTAGAGAGGAGACAGAAGAGATAGGAGAGGAGAGGAAAGAGAGGAGAGAGGAGAGGAAAGAGAGAAGGGATAAGGGATGAGAGAGAAAAGAAAAAGAGGATGAGAAGATTGAGGAATGGAGAGAATTTGCAAAGGCCTCAAATCTTAGTTTAACATGCATTACTCCCATCTTTGCCTTTTTCCTAACTGTTAACAAGTTTTTGTTTGAGCATGACTTCAAATTTAGAATCTATGCAAAAATAGTTCCGGGAATTAGAATTCAGTGGTTTAAAAATCTGTGGGTTTTCACAGCTTGTATCTCTACTGGATTCGTATTCTGCATCTGATGAGCCATCTGAATCAGGGCTCTCATCTTCCATGCCAAATCGTCTAGCAAATCGTTCTTGAGCTATAGGTCACACTGTATTCACTTCACTTACTTCTGGACATTCATGAATCATGACTTTTGTAGTATGCTCACTACACTGTACTGACAATTTACTAATTGCTTCATGCCGCCACTAGATGACATACTGATTAGCTGTTATAAAAACGCGAAATCTGCACGCAGCACTAATTAGCTGGCGAGGCATTTAGCTTTAAAAATATGGTTATAGTTACTCCTGCCGTTTACCTAAAGTTTTTGCTTGGCTCTTTCATAGGTAAGTCGCATTTTTTATCGAAAACTAAGTCGCACGGCCAGCGTAATTTCAGAAGTTGCGCATGTATATGTTGGATCTTGAGCGGTTTTGGCGCTGGAGCTCTATCCGGCTATTGGGGTGGCTGCTCTATCTGGCTGTTGGATACTCCATCTGCCAGGTCCTCAATTCCGGGGGGAGGGTAGTCGTAATCATAGTTAAGTGGTCTTGAGCAGGCACGGTCATTCAGACAATAGACTCAATGATCTAGACACCACAATTTCATTTTCTGAGTTTTCTAAATTGATTACTTTTAGTAGTGTAGCGCTGCCACCACTGTAATTTATGTATTATGGAACATTTAGAGATCTCAGAGCTCGTTCGGAGATAAGACTGATTTGGTAGTTTAACGCCCCACAGGCAAATAACTCAAGATAAACTATTAAGGACTTCAATAGATTAGTGAAATTAAGTAGAGAGCAGGTCACCAAATTATTTGTTATTTTTCCAACAGATATTTTAGCTACAAAAGAGGGTAATCTGGCTGTGCCGAGGTGCGGAACAATTAGTAAATTTAATTAACGGCAGTTGCTATTAAGGTTTAAGCAAAAATGCTAGAGAGAGAGCACAAAACATGAACAAAGAGCAAAAAAGAAACAAGGAAAAGGGAAAAGGAGGAAGAAGAAGAAGTATGCCATAAAGGTGGCCAGGACGGCCATATAAATAATAACAACAAGCAGTGCTGGCCACTGGTGCCACCAGTGGGGCAGCGAGCGGGGCAACCAGTGGGTCAACCAGGGGAAAAGGTTCCCATAGGAGGGGTCAACCCAAGGATTCTTGTAGAAAAACAGGTGAAAAACAGAAAAACACAGGATGGGGCAACAAGGGGAACAGCCACGGGAACAGGGACAGGACAGGGGGAGACAAACGATGGGACAGGCAATGACAACAAAATTTTGTCATTGAAGAGGGAGGGAAATGGTTTCATAGAAAATTAATGCAAAAAAATAAACAGTCAAAAAGACTTAGTGGTAGGCCAGACTACCACAGTATTCATTAAAACTTTATATAGAAAACCTATAAAAAGTTAGTCTCAAAATAGTGTAAAAAACTTATGCTGTTGTGCATTTAACTTGTGCAAAAATGTATATAACTTTTTGTTTCAAAATTTTTATACAAAGATTCCATCCTTGAATTTCAGTCATTGCTATAAGCCATAGTTTTTAAGGCAACATATACATCAAGATTTCCTGGCATACAACAAGGCTCTTTTTCTTACAATTTTTCAGTATATATCAGGGTATATCCCTATATATATGACATAGAAAATGTAGGCCTACTGTGTCAAATGACAATTTTTTTATTGGCATACAAACCTGGCATACAAATGAGGTCTCATCATTTTTCTGGCATTAAACCTAGCGTATACTAATATATGATCCAAACTATGGGCAATAAGTACTAGGCCTATACTCACAAGCTAATATCCTTTTATTAAGAAAATTCTAACATATAGAAGCCTTCCCATAGAAATGTATATAGAAAATTTTTATCATAGAAATAATTTTTTTTAAATTTTTATCTCAGTCATACTTCAATAATAAAAACTGCAGCCTAACACAGCTGATGGCGGCTGGCAGCCAGGCTCTGTCAAATCTGCCACTTGGCTCCAAAGCAACTGTATCAATGCCAGCATCAACATCGGTGTCAACCACTACAACTGCAACATTGCTCATTATTGATGATTCCACTTCTGCGCGCCGTAGAAGAGCCAGTTCGCCTCTGCTGTCAGCTCAACCTCAGCAGGCTCAGCAACAAGTTCGGGTTCAAGTAAGCTTGTTATAGGGATTAATTTCCATACGCACAGGCACACACTCACACAGGAGGGTACAGCGGCCCTAACTTTATTTATCGTTAAGGCATGTACACTTCACTGTGTTTCGAGGGTTGGTTAGTTGCACGTGCAGAGCCAAGCCGAGATTCCAATTTAACCCCAAATTAATGTGACTGCACTTTGAATCGAGCCTGGGCCGGATAGGCGCCGCCGCTCCATCATGCGCAACCCCCCTGATTTACACTGGCCATGCGGCTTTCTTTTTTTACCAAAAATGCTGTGAAAGAAACCCGCAATTTTGGGTAAACGGCAGGAGTAGCTATGACTGTCTTATAGAGGCTAAATGTCTCGTCATCTAATTAGTACTACGTATATTGTGTCGGGTGGTTATTTTTGCAATTTACCCCTGGTCGGCCAGCAGTTGCGCATGTATGGGCCGCTCTGTCGTTCTGCGGAATAAAAAATGTTTAAATTTCCACCCAAATCCAATTTTGCAGGAGCAGCCATTGTTTCTACTGCGCGACCGGCTCTCCTCGGGCACCAGCGTATTAGTAGTGAGCAGCAAGAATTCCTCCATAGCTAATTCTCCGTGCTCTTCATCATCAGCTTCAGCTGCAATCAATTTGCCGCGCGATTCGGCACGCAGACGCCTACGCGAGGCGGCAAAAAATGCCCGCGAACGGGAACGCTTCAAAGCTGAGAGGCGCGGCCTGCCGATGAAACCGGTTGGCAGGCACCTGTTCTCGCCGCCGCCGCCGCCGCCGCTGCCGCAGCCTCCGCCTGCCGCTGCGTCCTCGATGAAGCCATCGAATAGCGGAGCCGGCGGCTACGCCAGGCCGCTTCGAAGTGCTTCAACTTCGCCGCCTCCGAGGCACCGGCGGGGACCGCCGCCTCCCGGAGGTCTGGCCGCTTAGTAACTCTGCGCAGCTGTTTTTTCGGCATTGTGCCCATTTTTTGTGTTGATTTTAGTGAGCCACTGAGAAAATTGCCCTATGACCCACTGAGAAAATCGCCCTATGACCCAAATGAGAAAATCGCCCTATGACCCACTGAGAAAATCGCCCTATGACCCACTGTGAAAATCGCCCTATGACCCACTGAGAAAATCGCCCTATGACCCACTGAGAAAATCGCTACATGACCCACTGAGAAAATCGCCCTATGACCCACTGAGAAAATCGCTACATGACCCACTGAGAAAATCGCCGTATGACCCACTGAGAAAATCGCTACATGACCCACTGAAAAAATCGCCCTATGACCCACTGAGAAAATCGCCCTATGACCCACTAAGAAAATCGCCCTATGACCCACTGAGAAAATCGCCCTATGACCCACTGAGAAAATCGCCCTATGAACCAATGAGAAAATCGCCCTATGAACCAATGAGAAAATCGCCCTATGACCCACTGTGAAAATCGCCCTATGACCCACTGAGAAAATCGCCCTATGACCCACTGAGAAAATCGCTACATGACCCACTGAGAAAATCGCCCTATGACCCACTGAGAAAATCACCCTATGACCCACTAAGAAAATCGCCCTATGACCCACTGAGAAAATCGCCCTATGACCCACTGAGAAAATTACCCTATGACCCACTAAGAAAATCGCTACATGACCCACTGAGAAAATTACCCTATGACCCACTGAGAAAATCGCCCTATGACCCACTGAGAAAATTACCCTATGACCCACTAAGAAAATCGCTACATGACCCACTGAGAAAATTACCCTATGACCCACTGAGAAAATCGCCCTATGACCCACTGAGAAAATTACCCTATGACCCACTAAGAAAATCGCTACATGACCCACTGAGAAAATTACCCTATGACCCACTGAGAAAATCGCTACATGACCCACTGAGAAAATCGCTACATGACCCACTGAGAAAATCGCCCTATGACCCACTGAGAAAATCACCCTATGACCCACTAAGAAAATCGCCCTATGACCCACTGAGAAAATCGCCCTATGACCCACTGAGAAAATTACCCTATGACCCACTAAGAAAATCGCTACATGACCCACTGAGAAAATTACCCTATGACCCACTGAGAAAATCGCTACATGACCCACTGAGAAAATCGCCCTATGATCCACTGAGAGAATCAAATGTCAAACAGTTGTGAATATATTTATGCTAAAAATGTATTCAATTCTAGTATAATTCTTTATTGTAACCGCTCTCTTCCTGATCTCTATTCCCACTTCTCTCAATGCATATCATGCTTAATTTCATTTGCCTTTTTATTAATTTGCTGTAAAAAAACAATTTCTCGATATAAAGAGCCTTGTTCGGTGCAATATTGTGATTTAAAAACTTTTTAAACTTTTACCATCTTTTTCTGTCCAATCTGTCCTAGAAGATTTTTTCTCTGATTTAGGTTATTGTAGTTTTGCCTCGAACTTCTGAACTTTTCTAGAAATGTTCGTTTAAGCTACTTACTACTGAGTAGTTTAAATGTGTAGGCAAGGTCTGAAACACTACGATAAAGAATTCGATAAGATTCTTTATCAATAATGCAAAGGAAAAGAGTGTGCGTGCTAATATGATTTTATTTCTAGGCATAAGATTGTCGTTTGCAGATTTTTTGAACTGATTTTTCTATTGCGCTCGTAGATACAGGCTTCTGCTTCATTCTCTGCGCAGATTTGCGTCCTTTTTATTGGAGACTTTTTGCACGCTTTTTGTTCACTTCTCCTGCATACTTTTTACATCTGCGTGCATGCCCGTCTGTATGTCTGTCTGTCTGTCTGTCTGTATGTCTGTCTGTCTGTCTGTCTGTCTGTCTGTCTGTCTGTCTGTCTGCCCGTCTGTATGTCTGTGTGTCTGTCTGTCTGTCTGTCTGTCTGTGTGTCTGTCTGTCTGTGTGTCTGTCTGTCTGTCTGTCTGTGTGTCTGTCTGTCTGTCTGTCTGTCTGTCTGTCTGTCTGTCTGTCTGTGTGTCTGTCTGTCTGTCTGTCTGTCTGTATGTCTGTCTGTCTGTTTGTCTGTGTGTCTGTATGTCTGTCTGTCTGTCTGTCTGCCCGTCTGTATGTCTGTGTGTCTGTCTGTCTGTCTGTCTGTCTGTCTGTGTGTGTGTCTGTCTGTCTGTGTGTCTGTCTGTCTGTCTGTCTGTCTGTCTGTCTGTCTGTCTGTCTGTCTGTCTGTGTGTCTGTCTGTCTGTCTGTCTGTCTGTCTGTCTGTCTGTCTGTCTGTCTGTGTGTCTGTCTGTGTGTCTGTCTGTCTGTCTGTGTGTCTGTCTGTCTGTCTGTCTGTCTGTCTGTGTGTCTGTCTGTCTGTGTGTCTGTCTGTCTGTCTGTCTGTCTGTGTGTCTGTCTGTCTGTCTGTCTGTCTGTGTGTGTGTCTGTATGCCTGGCTATCTGTCTGTCTGTCTGTCTGTCTGTCTGTCTGTGTCTGCCTGTCTGTCCAGCACCCCGTGCCACCTGTTGCTCAACTATCAAAGAACTCATGGCTCATCGAATTAGTAAGCTATATTTATAACCTGCTATTTTATCGTCAGCTGTATTTTCAGCAACCAGCCGCAGAAAAAAATTATTTTGTTTTAGTCGGCACCGCAAGCTGCACGCTTCAGTCCGTCCATTCGGCTTGAGCCACGTAATTTTAAAGTTTTTTGAATAATAATTGCCTGCCTCATTGAGTCATTTCGCGTCGTTTTTTTCAGCGCAACACCTCTGTGTGTGTCTGTCTTTATATACTACTTATGTCTAGATATATTTATATAGTTTTTGTCTATTTTTTCCAAAATTTTCTACTTTAGAAAAGATGTTAAACTTTTTTATAAACATATTTATATTCTATTTTTCTATCTCTGTATAGATATTTTTATTAACAAACACAATGCTTAACGGAGCTATGATACGTTGCCTCTATTTTCTGTGTATTTATGGAAAATCTATTAGCAGACTTTGTGTGATAATAAAATTTGCGCATGTTTGCGCTTTGAGACAACTTCGATTCGTGTCTCTGACCTGATATTATTTCCATTTTGTTGATACTGATAGATCCCCTTTAACTACATGTAGATCCTTGACTGAGATTCCCTTTTTTTTAAATAGATCCTTGACCGGGATTCCCCTTTGTTTCAAATAGATCCTTGACTGGGATTCCCCTTCTTTTTGAAACAGATACTTGACTGGGATTCCCCTTATTTTTGAAGCAGATCCTTGACTGGGATTTCCCTTTTCAAATAGATCCTTGACTGGGATTCCCCTTCTTTTTAACTGGATTCTTGACTGGGTTTTCCGTTCTTTTTATATAATTCCTTGAATGGGTTTCTCTTCTTTTTATAACAGATCCTTGACTGGGATTTCCCTTTTTAAGTAGATCCTTGACTAGGATTCCCCTTCTTTTCAAACAGATCCTTGATTAGGATTCCCCTTTTCAAATAGATCCTCTACTGGGATTCCTCTTCTTTTTGAAACAGATCCTTGACTGCTATTCCCCTTTTTAAATAGATCCTTGACTGGAATTCCCTTTTTTTGAAACAGATCCTTGACCGGGATTTCCCTTTTTAAATAGATCCTTGAGTGGGATTCCCCTTCTTTTTCAAACAGATCCTTGATTAGGATTCCCCTTTTCAAATAGATCCTCTACTGGGATTCCTCTTCTTTTTGAAACAGATCCTTGACTGCTATTCCCCTTTTTAAATAGATCCTTGACTGGAATTCCCTTTTTTTGAAACAGATCCTTGACCGGGATTTCCCTTTTTAAATAGATCCTTGAGTGGGATTCCCCTTCTTTTTCAAACAGATCCTTGACTGGAATTTCCCTTCTTTTTCAAACAGATCCTTGACGGGAATTTCTCCTTTCAAATAGATCCTTGACTGGAATTTCCCTTCTTTTTCAAACAGATCCTTGACGGGAATTCCCCTTCTTTTTCAAATAGATCCTTGACTGGAATTCCCCTTCTTTTATAACTGGATTCTTGACTGGGATTGTCGTTCTTCTTATATAAATCCTTGACTCGGATTCTTGTGGAATTTGTTTTGTTTTTGGATAAATAGTGGTCTCGTGTAGGAATTTACCTTAGCTCTTAGTTGCATCCCTTGTAACTCCCACACTAAAGTTAATTATCCACTTCTAGTTTAAAAAGTTTCAAGTGTACACTTTGTGGGTCATGTACTTGTCATGTAGCTTTAATCGCACCCGTTCGCTCTTCACCAGTTGCTTCATCGGTTTGCAAAAGCCTCCGCTGTAGTGGCAAGCTCGGTTTGTCCCGCCTACTCAGTGAGTAGCTAGTTTGAGTATTTTATTTAAAACAAGTAAGACTAACACGAGTGCGTCGTAAAGAAGTTAATAACAGTTTTTTTCTTCTAAAAAAAGATTGTTAAGTGCGCGCCTACTATTCAATTGTTTTTTCGTTATTAAAAGGCAACGTTATATTTTTGATTAATTTGTTACATGTTTATTACATGATTTTTTTATTAATTAAGCTTTTTAACACAAAGCTTCCTAATTACTTAATTAACTACTCATGAAGTAGCGCTTAATCTGTAGTTAGCTGGTTCCGCTTTCCCAGACTTCTAAGCCGTGGCTGGTTTCAGACACGTGGGGACTAATCTGTAGCATATAGAAGTTAATCTGAGACACATGTTGCTGAGTTGAGACACCTGGGGCTGATTTGAGACACCTGGGGCTAATCTGAGACACCTGGGCTGAGTTGAGACACATGGGGCTTATCTGAGACACCTGGATCTGATTTAAGACACCTGGGACTGATTTGAGACACCTGGGGCTAATGAGAGGCACCTGAGACTGATTTGAAACACCTGTAGCTGCTGTAAAACACCTGGGACTGTTTTTGGGACACATAGCTAACGTGAGACACAGGGCTGGTTAGAGACACCTGGGTCTGATTTGAGACACCTGGGGCTAATAGAAGCATCTAGGACTGATTTCAGACATCTGGGACTGATTTGAGACACCTGTGACTGATTTGAGACACCTGGGACTGATTTGAGACATCTGGGACTGATTTGAAACACTTATGGCTAACCTGAGACACATGGGGCTGGTTAGAGACACCTGGGTCTGATTAGAGATACCTGGGTCTGATTTGAGACATATGGGTCTGATTTGAGACACCTGGGTCTGATTTGAGATACCTGGGTCTGATTTGAGACATATGGGTCTGATTTGAGACATATGGGTCTGATTTGAGACATATGGGTCTGATTTGAGACACCTGGGTCTGATTTGAGATACCTGGGTCTGATTTGAGACATATGGGTCTGATTTGAGATACCTGGGTCTGATTTGAGACATATGGGTCTGATTTGAGACATATGGGTCTGATTTGAGACATATGGGTCTGATTTGAGACATATGGGTCTGATTTGAGACATATGGGTCTGATTTGAGACATATGGATCTGATTTGAGACATATGGGTCTGATTTGAGACATATGGGGCTGATTTGAGACACCTGGGTCTGATTTGAGACATATGGGTCTGATTTGAGACATATGGGTCTGATTTGAGACATATGGGTCTGATTTGAGACACCTGGGTCTGATTTGAGACATATGGGTCTGATTTGAGACATATGGGTCTGATTTGAGACATATGGGTCTGATTTGAGACACCTGGGTCTGATTTGAGACACCTGGGTCTGATTTGAGACATATGGGTCTGATTTGAGACATATGGGGCTGATTTGAGGCATCTATGGCTAACCTGAAACATCTGGGGCTGATTTGAGACTCTTGTGGGCTTATCTGAGACACCTCAAGGTGATTCAGTCACGTAGAATTTAGTTTCTCACACGCAGTTCCAGTCTCCCAGCTCAAGCGTCACCACACCTGTTTCCAGGCCCGTCTCCCCATTGTCCAGCTCTGTCGATCAGCGGCGCTCCTTCATCAGCGCAGTCGAGCGGTCGCCACCACAGCCGCCGCCTCCGCCATGCCCTCGGCGCTCAGTCCGGGGCTGAATTTGAGCCCAGCTGCTCAAGCGGATCTTCGCAGGCGATTCCTCCAATCCCAGGCCGGACTGCCGCCTCTGCCGGTGCCGTCTCTGGAGGCCACTTTAGACAAGTACATGCGCACTTTAGCGCCGATCGCCACGGAGGAGGAGTTGGCGGAGGCGTCCCGTCTGGTGACTGATTTTAAACAGTCCGGCATGGGCGACAAACTGCAGCAGCTGTTGCTGAAGCACGCTGAGGGCAAAGACAACTGGGTAAGTGCGTTAGGGAATTCCTGATTTGCGATTGCTAATCCCTAATCTGCGAATGCTAATCCCTAATCTGCGAATGCTAATCCCTAATCTGCAAATGCTAATCCCTAATCTGCGAATGCTAATCCTTAATCTTCAACTGCTAATCCCTAATCTGCGAATGCTAATCCTTAATCTTCAAGTGCTAATCCCTAATCTGCGAATGCTAATTCTTAATCTGCGAATTCTAATTCTTAATCTTCAAGTGCTAATCCCTAATCTTCAAGTGCTAATCCTTAATCTTCAAATGCTAATCCCTAATCTGCGAATGCTAATCCCTAATCTGCGAATGCTAATTCTTAATCTGCGAATTCTAATCTCTAATCTACGAATGCTAATCCCTAATCTGCGAATGCTAATCCTTAATCTTCAAAGGCTAATCCCTAATCTGCGAATGCTAATCCCTAATCTGCGAATGCTAATCCCCAATCTGCGAATGCTAATCCTTAATCTCCAAATGCTATAATCTCTAATCTACCCAGTGGGGATTTTTAGTACGCCTAACCGTACGCAGACGGCGGCGCTTAATTCGGGGCGACATTGCGCCGTACTGTATGGATCTCGCCAAGTCGGCGCCGCGCCCGGCGCTGAGCGTACGGTAACATTTTTAGGCAGCACAAATTCACTTGATTCTACTCTTAGTAGTATGATGAAGACATTATGCTTAATCGGACCCACCCTGGAGCGCAGCTGCGCAGCTCGCTTTCGTGAGCGTAGTTGCACCATCCTGCACAGTATAATGACCGGTTATTGACCATTAACTGAAAATGCATACCATCTCCTAATCATCAAATAATTTTCAGGAAGAAAGGGAATAAGAACAGTTTTTATATTATTTGTTTCCATTCGGTGTAAAATTTTTTATATGTTACAAACAAATGACAATTTTTAAGATCCCACTACCGATTCTGAGATATTCCATCGTGCATTCTAATTAAGATCAGTCTTAAATTATGAAAAGGTACTTTAACTGCTATCCAGCACATTCCTCCTTTAATAATTTAACTATCATTCACTGTCAATGTCACTGTCTTCTCGAGACCTTTTCCTGGCACTTGGTGCTTCAGTTAAAAAACCCTGGGGCGGACGCCAGTCGGTGTCCGAGTTAGAACTTAAATCTGACTCGGCAGACTCGCTGTCTGCCCACATCCCGCCTGGACTTTAATCCGGTTCTTTCGTCCGCTCACTTATCCGATAGTTCGTCCGGTTGATAATGTATTTTTTCCATAAGGGAAAATCGGACAAAGCGGACGAAAAGTTACGAAAGCGGACGAAAACTTCACCTCACGTGACGTTCGTCCGCTCGTTAGTCCGGTGTTTGATCCGTTTATCTGCCGATGCTTCGTCCGTTTCACTTTAGCACTGACTAAACAAATCGGACGAGCAGGCGGATGAAAAGCGGGTGAAATGCGGACGAAATCGCTTCATTTGGCGATTCGGACGAGCAGGTGGATTAAAAGCAGGTGAAATGCGGACGAAATCGCTTCATTTGGCGATTCGGACGAGCAGGCGGATTAAAAGCGGGTGAAATGCGGACGAAATCGCTTCATTTGGCGATTCGGACGAGCAGGCGGATTAAAAGCGGGTGAAATGCGGACGAAATCGCTTCATTTGGCGATTCGGACGAGCAGGCGGATTAAAAGCGGGTGAAATGCGGACAGAAAAGTAAGTAAAGGCCTCAAATATAATAGCGTAGCCACAATAATGTCAATTAATTTGTGAAAATAGCAAAAATGGACGTCATCCTTGACGTCATTCTTGGCATCCAGACTGGCACTGTAAATTGTATTTCAGTTTATTCACCGAGTATATAAGAAATAAATGTTGTATTAAATTGAAGCCAAGCGGCAAAAATGCTTATACTTAGGGACAGAATATAGACGTATAGTCTATATTTTAATGCTAGTGAGTGACAAATGCGGTAAATTGTCAAATTGCGAAATGACCAAAAAAGCACAAAAACGTTGCTTTAGGAAGTGTACTAGAGAAGTGTTACAAGTGTAGTTTTGGAAGGCGGCCTCGAAATGGTTGACTTTTAAGTTTGCAAAACGTTGTTTTAAAATTGAAATTTAAAGTGAACACATCACTTTAAAATATGTATATATAAATTTAGGCAATACTTATATATGGGTTTGATCGACATAACAGGGAATCAAGTTGGAAAGATCGAACCCGGAGGAAAAAGGGTACTACACGTAGCTTCCCATGATGTTGCTAATATTAGCCTATTGCTAATACAGTCCATTACATGTTTAGTGGAACTGTAAAAGTTGCTCATTGTATATCAGAGGCCATACCTCTTCGATCAAGGCAAACTGTATATCACTCCTTCGAGTGTGATCATATCATAATTACGTTCGAATTTTGTCTCCGAAATTGCCGTGCGTAGTACCAAAAAACCCCCGAATCAGAAAACTGCAAATTGCGGTTTTTAACAGAAAAAAAACGAGAAAAAAAGATAAATGAAAAATTATAGGATAGGTGAGCCAAGCGGTCCCCGGCCCGAAAGGAGAGCCGCTTCAATCCTGACTTTAATCATAAAATTTTCCTTTTTCCTAAGAACCGATTAAAGAACCAGAAATCCTAGAATCCTACAACCAAAATGTTACGATCCTTGTACCACACTAACTGCAGTTTACGAATCGAGCAAGACGTTCAGCATGTCCTGTTCAGCACGTTCAGCATGCTCGTCGCCCATGAGGTGACTGACATCTGAAACGATTTGATTGGCAGATGTCGTCATCGAGGAAATAGGCAAGGCGTGCGACTCCGCCTCATCCGCCTCGCCTTCAGTGATAACACGGAGTACCACTGAAGCTGAGGAGCTTGCTGCCGATGTTGATGTCGTCTTCGCAGCTACCTTCGCGCCGCGCTTGCGTATCGGCTTTTTATTGCCTACAGCTGCCGCAGCACGCCGTCCACTGCTTGCTACTGTCGTACTGACCGATTGTCCGGCGCGCTTCCGAGCCGTCTCAGTGCACCTGGAATGGATAGTTAAAACCTAGCTGCACCTTAGCGCTAAGGTAAGGTGCTAAGCGCTGCTTCTATAGCTTTATACGAGTATTAAAGAGCGGAGCGGAGCGCCTTTAATATAAAGCTATAGAAGCAGCATTCATATATTTATCTTCGCACCTGTTAAACGACCGCTTAAAATCGCGCGGACTGTAGTCAACGCCTTCAGCTGACAGCCACAGTTCCGCGGTGGCAATCTTCGCCGGATTGGCTGCCAGGCAGACACGGCCCCGTGACTTGCGACCGGAGATGGAGCTGTTAGTAAACTCCGCGTCGCTAAACAGGCATCGAAGAAGGCTGCGTATCACTGTCAGACGTGCAGTGCTGCGCATCTCTATGTGCCCCTCCGTTTGGACCAACTCGGCACTCGTCTTGGCGACAACATCCTTCCAATTCTGCAAGCTCGTCTGCAGCTCCATTTTTCTTTTTGGTTTGACAAGGACGTACGGCTGCTTTTCCGACAGCGGCACTTTCAAAGAGGAGTCGGAAGACGACGCTTCACCCGCTGCGGAGCTTTTCGCACACACATTGAGCAATGCACGTGTCTGTGCAGCTGACAAGCACGTGTCGACTTGTACTGCAAAGTCTGCCTCGCTATCCTGACGCTGCTCGGCGTGGACGGCTTCTTCCTCTGAATGTTCGTCGGACAGGACGACTGTCGCTGCCGACACGTTGCCACAGAGCATGGTCGAGGCTTGCGTAAGTAAGGCGTTGCACTGCGTCGCTCTGTGCTCCAGTGCGGCAGCGCGCCGCTGCTCTGCTTGGAGTTCGCGGAGAAGTGACGACTCCATCTTCGTCAGTACTTTATTTCGCTCCTTTAGGGCGTCCAGTTGGCTGTTGAAAGTCTGCTCCAATGACGCCTTCTTGCGGAGTTCAGTACCTGTGCAATATAATTGTGAAAAAGCGCATTCGCATTATTACCGAGGCAATATGTAACATCTTTGCGATCACGATTTATGCGAGTATACTGGTAGTTATATACGGGAACGATTCTCACGCAGTGTTTCTACTAGGCTCGAGCTCCGCTGAAGCTCTATGAGAAGGCTGTGGCATGAGGCGCACGCTCTAGGCAGGTCAACTGGTGTGGCATGAACGTTTGTCATGGCCGCCTCGCCGGTAGCCTCGGCCTTCCTCTGGAATGGCCCCTTGATGAAGGTGCCAAACCAGCGCTTAGCCTTCTGGCGATTTGTTTTTGCGGTTACGATCAGGACTTCTTCGCCAATCGCGATTCGCCCAATCACTCCACGTCGACGAGACACAATGAGCGGCGCAGTACTACTTGATGTGGAGACAACCTCTGTACGCATGTGAAAGTGTTTGTATTGAAACACAAAAAAACGCTCTTTGTCCTCCATTTTGTAGCCCTGCATTTCACCAATTTCCTGATCGTTATCAGCGTTTTCAGCCTCGAGCGACACTGCAATTTCAGTCGGGGCTGCAGCAGTTGAAGGCGCCGAGACAGCAGCAGGAGGCGCCGAGACAGCAGCAGGAGGCGCCGAGACAGCAGCAGGAGGCGCCGAGACAGCAGCAGGAGGCGCCGAGACAGCAGCAGGAGGCGCCGAGACAGCAGTTGGAGGCGCCGAGACAGCAGTTGGATTCAACTGTTTCGAACCTCGAGGCGCTGCAACCGAGTCGCAGGAATGCGACTTACTTTTCTTGGATGGCTTCTTGCTGTGTGGTTTAGCAGGCTGCTGACAATGGTTGGAAGCCTTGCGCTTTCTTTTTTCTGTAGACGATTCCGACGTAGCTGTCTTCACGGATGCCTTGCCAGAAGCTTTGGACGTCATTGCGCTGCACGGGCTGCAAATGAAGGTGTTTCGAGGAATCCTATATGTAATTAGCAAAATACTTTCTAAGTAGCTCATACTATTCATCATTTAGCCACTAAGAAATGAAGCAAATAAAAAGAGGAACGGAAAGTGCAGAAAGTGGAAGCTTGAGGAATTATATTTTATTATTCGCCGATCAATGACATTGTTCATCGCGGTTATACCGCCAGTACATGGACAAATATATAGAAGCTGTGGAAATGTGTGTTAAATGCTTTAACCGATTTCAATGCTGATCCGCGATCGATGGGGACGGGGGGAAATTAGTTATCACTAATTTTCAGGATTTGCAGAATCCCATTTTCAGGTACATATATTCTGGATATAATTGTAAGGAGAAACGGGCTACATCGAATATATTGTTCCCTCAGTTTCCTCCGCGGCTGCGGCAAGAAGGCCATTCATTCCATCTTCCGACCAGTGCCGGCCCTCTACGTAAGCGCGGTACGAGCAGACATTTACAGTCTTGTTGAAGACAGGTGATGGCGAGCGGCTATTGGAGTCGGGGTCGAAGTTAGCAAACAGAGAACTGCCTGTACAGCACACAGAGACTGACTCGCCTTGACTGCGAAGATCGAAAGTCTCGAGCTCATCCATTGCTTCGCGGTATTCCTACAGATGGTATAAATAAAGACATGCTGAAGTTAACAGTCCCGATTTTCTCTACTAAGTAACCCTCCCACCAATACGTGCATAAATTCTTACCTGCACGGCAACTTCTGCGCGCTGTAGCGCCCGAACACATTTCTCGTGCAGTCGGGCTCTTTCATCATGAGCCTCATTTATGCAAGTGCTCGAACGTAATTCTGCAGTCTCTAGAGTCGAAGCTGGTTCGGAGGCTCCGACGTCGAAGAAATAGTTCTGCTCAGCCGCAATATGGGCCCTACTGGCCGGACTCAGGTTGCCGTAGAAGGCGAATAGATTTTCCGACTGCGCTTCCATTTCCGGTTCACCTGCACCAGCGGAATATTCGACATTAGTCCGAACAGCGTCAGCGGAGACAGCAGCTTGTTTCGCTACTACACTGGCGCGCATTTCGCGCAGCCAGCGCTCCTCAATCGGTTGTTCCTTCCGAAGCCACTTTGCAGGTCTTGGACGCTTCTCCATGAATGCTTGCTGAAAATCAATGAACATAGAAGTAGTGGAAGTAGTTGTCATGACGTCACGAGGCGTATAAAACCCTTCCATTATAGCCTGAGACGATATTCGTAAGGAAAACAACGAAGCAGCAACGTGTGGTTCTAGGTATTAGCAATTTAAGTGGGGAAAGCGTTTAATCATTCCACCTCATCTGTGTACTTATGTCAGCACAAATATATAATTTATAGCAGTCCTTATTGCGCGATTCTCGTGCTCGTGCTAAACAATTCTCGCATTAACAGCAGCTGGAAGCAGCCGACGCAGTCGCCAGTCACGCACCGGCGTAAAAGTGTGAATTTATGATACAAGGTATTACAGTGGATCAATTTATGAGATGCCAGAGTTATAAAAAACGAGTGACATCAGCGAAGAAGAAAAACATAGCACATATTTCTAATGTAAGCATGTAAGTAGCATAAGCATGACCATGTGACAATAGCAAGTATGTTTGGAAGCATATGCTGCAAGACGTAGGAGCATAAATAATGCATGCAGACAGGTGCCTAAGCAAAACAAGTCTGCGGATGCGGCATCAAGGCAATATGCGTGTCCGTCAAAACACATGCGCCGAGAATGTCGGTCACAGGGACCTGAAATTCGTCACCTAGGTTTCCAAATGGATCGGCTGCCAGCTGCCGGATGTGAGCGAAGGAGCAACCGCGATTCGGCGAAGTCGCGGGAACAGCAGCCAGCGCTTCCAACGGATTCCAGTCCGAATGAAGGACAGGCAAACTAGCAAGTCCGACGATGACCTCCTGGCCGACGAGTTGCAGATTTTGAACGCGGGCAAACCTGAACACTGTAGGTTGACAGCCCACAACAGCAACAAACGCAGATGGAATTCGGCGCTGATCCACGTGCCCTGCCTGATCTGCACCCGTCAGTTTAAAGACTTCAAAAGTCCAACCAGATGGCAAGGTGACACTGCGCCAGCCGTTCACCATACTAGCGGGACGCAGGAGCAGAATGCCATTTATGACAGTGGATTCTGTACGGCGCATGGCAACCGGCTGTGGGGCCTCGTTGACCCGAAGTCGCGCTCCCGATTGAATTGTGGCGAAGCACCGCTCCACTGCACCGACCAGTTTCACATCCGTTCGGCGTGAGCCGTGAAGAAGTCTCCGAAGCTTGGTATGCATGGACTCAAAAAGTCCGGCAGACTGCTTGTGCAGTGGACCAGCCAGAGACACATGCGGCAGCATATGCACGCACACCTGGTGCGCATTGTAGGTCAAAGCCCTCGCTTAGTACAGCCGAACTAGATTGGCGTGAAAATGTCGCAGCGAGACCTCGACGTGCTGCAGCTCGCTCATCGGTGACCCTTCCCTGCTCATCCAGAAGACACAAGCAGATAGGATGCACAGGTGCTGATAGTGTGAGTCAGCGAGAATGCCTTGCAAAACGAGCGGGGCGTAAATGAGCAGCCACATCTCCAACTCGTGACCACGCCGGTGCCGCAGTTCCCTCACGGGCCGGACAGTATGGCGCTGCACACACCGCGGTACTCTGATCCTCAGCAGACGCTCGTCTATCTCGGCTGACCGAGTATGCAAGTCGGGACAGTTGCTATGGCCGCGATCGGGTTTCTCATGCTGGACAAGAAGCATCTGGAACAGCATTCTCCTAAACAGGCCCGCCTCAAGCTGATGCAAGTAGCATGGCGTGGTCCCTCTGATAAAGTCGAATCCAGCTAACCGTCCTAGTGGAGAGTGCCCACGAACACCTAGAGTGTCTGCGTTGGGCTGGTGAACGTGTCGGTCGTGGTACTCCGCCAGGGTGTGTGTATCATTCATCGAGCGGACAGTCGTTTGCACGCATCCAAGCCGAGCTGCCGCATGCAGCATAGCTGGAGTAATTTCCACTTTGAATATGCGGCCGAATCCGGAAGGGTGTAGCGCTGATTGAATGTAGCACTTATCACATCCGAATTTGGCAGAAAAGCGCTTCATACACAACGCATCCGCTCGAGCTGGCGCGTCAAAAAGACCTAGTACTGGGTGCAGACGAATGTGATGTCGCACGCCATGACCATCAGTAATTGAGAGTCCACGAGTTCGGAGCAATGTTAGCTCGTCAACGACGATGGGTAGAAAAGCCCTCGGATGCACCTTCTGCTTGCCCGCCCAGACACCGCATATGATCACGAATCGCGACTTCAGCCTGTCGTGAACTTCGTTTACACACAGATACACTGGGCACATTTCAACACCGCTAGTGGAGAAAAGAGAGAAACCGTCGGCGCAGAACGTGTATGTCAGGTCACTGCGACTTTGAGGATCAATGGTTTCGAGGAAACACCTATACAGGTCCCCATTCACAAAGTGGACAACGCCAGGATCGACGATCTGGTCAGCAGGGAAGACGACATTCTCCATAAGGCCACAGGAGCTAGCTAGCGTTTGGATCTGTCGTCGGATGTTGAATGTCCAAAAGTTATTCACCTTATTTGAATTACAGTGTTCGCAAAGCGATTCATTTGGATCGCACCGACCACGGTTGCTACGGTGACAGTTATTGCATACCGTGTGACACGAGGCAGTGCCCAAAATCGACTGTGACGATCTGGATGCATTCAGAAGCGCTTTTCCGTGGGAGAATATTGTTCGGCACAAGACGGCGCAGCATTGCCAAAATTCTGGTAGTGCCGCCCCGTGGAAGGCGCAGATCCCTGGCACAGAGATGGATTTCGACCATTGCTTCGCCGAACGAGACAGGCAACGCTTCATGCCATCTCTGCTGCAGTACTTCGTCTTGCAGCTGCGGTTCGTCGTCACCCTCATTATCGTCATCATTGTCGGCGGCGTCCTCACCGGACGACTGCAAACAGATGTGAGCAGCGGCATCCTCGTCAGATGATTGAGCAGCGGCATCCTCGTCAGATGATTGAGCAGCGGCATCCTCGTCAGATGATTGAGCAGCGGCATCCTCGTCAGATGATTGAGCAGCGGCATCCTCGTCAGATGATTGAGCAGCGGCATCCTCGTCAGATGATTGAGCAGCGGCATCCTCGTCAGCTGATTGATTGGCTGCATCCTCGTCAGCTGACTGAGCAGCGGCGTCCTCGCCAGACTGACTGGATGAAGCGCTGCCAGTGGGACCTAATATGTGACACAGTTGGGGGCAACAATGCATCATAAAGAGTCGTCTTGTGGTAAAAGCAAAATAGACCGGCTAACGCGATAATGTTATATAACGAAGATTGCGAAATCTGGCTTGCAAGTCACGACCCGACACGCTTAGCAAATAAAAGAAAACCACAAAACGTTAAAAGTCCCACCTGGACATGACGTTCCGGCAGAACCATGTTTGCCATTGGCAGCCGCATTACTGTTGGCGTCATTGTCCTCAACCGGTGGTACGCAAGCAACAGAAGAACCCGATTGTTCGCCTGGTGGCCCAACTCGGAGCGGAGAACGTGAGTGGGATCGTCGCCGAGCGCGGTCTTGAATCTTCCGCGCGTACGCGATAGCGCTTCATGAACTGTGCACGACGAAACTTAGCGTCATCTTCGTCATTCTCCATTGTTTATGCTGTAAGATTGAGTGACACACGAAGCTGAATTCACCTAGCTTACTGATACTAAGCTACACTATACTAATACTATACTATGTTATGCTCAGCTAAACTATAATACTATTCTAAGCTATACTATACTATAATTAATACTACCAATAATAACTACCCATTAATAATTATTACTACTTACTAATATTAAATGACGGCACCTATGTATATACTGATTTTAAGATTATTTAAGGCTGTTGAAATAAGGATCGGAAGGTCAAGGCTGCAACTTGCATAGCAGAATTGGTTCAGTTATTATTTAACAATAGTGTCATAAGTGAGCACAAAATGGTACAGTTGAAGTAATTGCAATAACGAAGCGTTTTAAAAAAACGTGGCTTAGGCCAACGCTGAATACAGTACCGAACGCAAACAAGAGCGAAAAAATTTATACAGTTCACAAAGTATCGGCCTGCACGCATTTTTCTGAAATTGGAGCGGACAAACAGTCGGATAAAAAACCGGACGACAGATCGGACAAATTTTTCCCTCATCCGAAATTCATCCGCTTTCTCGTCCACTTTCTCGTCCGCTTTTGGCCTGGAATGAAAGCGGAGGAGAAATCGAATGAAATTCGGACGAAACATCAAAAAGAAGCGGATGATTCGCCCGATATTTGGTCCGCAGCTTCGTACGACGTCGAAATCGGACGAAAACCGGGTGAATTTCGCCCGCTTCTGAATTTCGTACGGAAATCGGTCAAAAATCGGATGGGAATCGGACAAATAAGCGGACCAAAGTCCAGGCGGGATATTAAGACCGACTGCGCCTGCAGCGGCTGCTGACCCGGTCTGTGTCGTCTAGCGCTGCGTACCGGCGCTCTCGACAACCGGCTGAGGCAGGTTGTCCGCTACCCGAGAGCGTTGTAAGCGGCGCCGCAGCAGGTGCTGTACTCGTGGCCTGCCGGCGCGCTGACATTGCAGAAGCAGCCGATAGCGATGTTGGTGCAGCGGTTGAGAGAGGTCGCGGTCTCGGGCTAGCCATCAGCGCTGCTGAAGCTGCTGCTGCACTCGCAGAAGGCCGCCAGGTACCCGAGGGCGACGGCGCTGCACTTGCCGACTGCCGGCGCGCTGACGTTGCAGAAACAGCTGATGGTGTTGTCGCTGCAGCGGCTGAGGGAGGTCTCGGGCTAGCCGTCAGCGCTGCTGAAGCTGCAGCTGCACTCGCAGAAGGCCGCCAGCTCGAGCCCTGTCTTGCATGCCAGTACCAATAAAGTTCACGGCGGCTTGAAGTTCGGGCGTCAGTGTGAGGTCCAACATTGCACGTAGTGAGTCTTGCCACCGTGGCCGCCGGCAAAGATGCAATTGGCGCCTCTGAATGAGATGAGACGGTGGATGACTATTTGATTTCTATCTAAATCCCTGAGTATTTCTGAGCAGCACAGGAATGTCATAAAGGAAAATTGGAGGAGAGAAGGGAGGAGAGGGCGGAGGAGAGAGGGAGGATGAGAGGAGAAAGCGGCAGACGTCTAAATCCCTGAGTAATTCTGATGATTCTGGTGATTTCACCACTCGGCTTCATAAATTTGCTATACTAATGAACTAGAAAACTCACCAAAGATGTCAGGTGCTCAGACGGCAAAGCGGTAGCAAAATTGATGTACTCATTCCAGGAGCTGATTGGCCAGAACGTGGAATTCAGTTCAGCCATTTCAGGATTGAGCAGTGCTGATAAGCGCTCGACCTCTGCCCGGACACCATGCAGTTCCTGCGACATCTGGGCTTGGTGCTGCTGTAATCGCGTGTTGCGCACGGAGAGCTCCCGAAGCGTCGTCAGCATGACGAAAAGAAGCCCTTGCGCGTTACAAAGCGGGCCACCAGCGGCTTCTCGCAGTTGGTGCTCTAGGCTTTTAATATTGTCCGGCCATTGATCGCTTGCTCCTGCTGACCCCGTCGGAATTGTTAAAAGCGCTTTCGGGGCTGCATCCGGCGTGTCACTTCCCGCGCTTGTCGCATCCCGCGACTTCAAGGCCGTTCCCAGCGTCTCTGGTGCCGCATCCTCCAATACCTCACATGCCGCATCTGACAAATCCGACACCTCAAGTGTCGCCTCTTGCGCTACATCAACGGTACTTGTGCTCTTCGGGATGCTGGAGGGCTCCACTGCATCTGCTGCGCAGTGAATTCCTTCGGAGTCGGCGAGCAACTGGGCTTCTGTTGCTGGGACGTCCTGTCCAGGGCACGCAGCGACCGATGGACGCTCCGGTGAATGCACAGGAGGCTCCAAAAAAACCCCGTCGGAATCGGATGCAGAGCCGATGGGAACATTCTGTCGATAGACGGCGGGGTGGATGGATAAGGTTAGAATCCAATCCCCTAAAAGTCACTACGAACGACACGACATATTTTCTTTTGGCAGTACTAACCTGCGACTGATACTGACGACGTGAATTTCTCAAATCCGCCTCCGTAAAGACTCGGGGGTTGGACGAGAGCTAGCACGTCGCGTAGTCGCTTCTTCCGTGTCTTCAGCTCACGTACGAACCGAATGGAGCTCGGTTCGACATCGTCCGACAGGATTACCTGCAAAGCATTCAACATGGAGTCATTAAAGAGTATAAATTAAATTGGCAAGTGTGCAATCGATAAATGCACTTCACATGCACTTTAGCTGCAATTTAGGGGGGGGGGCGGTTCAAGTCTGGGGCACCAACATGAGTATGAGGGGCGCCATTTTTTAAGCTAGGGGGCGCAATTACAAGTGCGTGTAGGGGCGAAAAATCAAGTTTAGAGGGCGCAATATGTTCTAGCAAAGTATTTTTGGGAGTCCCAACCCCAATAAATCCACCTCTTTACCCTGATATTTTTGACATTTACATTAATAAGTCAGATTCAATGAGAGTAAATTAGACATGCATGAGTATAACTAGAGATACAGTTCAAGCTAAAATTGGGGAGAGGTTGGAACTTGAAATGCTTCCTGTCCAATATTCGAGGTTTCCGACAATTGCCAGGAGTAGGCAAACTCCGGTCCGAGGGCTTGTGAAACTTCACAATAGCAATCCGGCCAGCTCAATGTTTATAACTCTTCTCAGCTCTCCTCTCTCCTCTCATCTCTCTCTCCTCTTTCCTCTTTCCTTTCTCCTCTTCAGTCTCCTCTAAATATGAGGGTAATGGTTAAAGTGCTTGTATATTGAAAAATGTGATTCGACTGGCATAACTTTGAAAATGGTACCGGAATTTATTCACACTGGTCAATATTTATAAATCAAGTCTGAAAATCGATTAGCTTAAGACCAGTGTGACCTATGTGTGAAATGAGCACCCGATTAGCATCAGTCTGAGTCAGCTGTACGATGTGACGCAGTAACACTACGAGGCAAAATAATTTTCTATCATTGCTGCTCTACTATAAGTAGACACTTGAAGAAAAAAACGAGGCAGATTTTCTGCAACAATTTTTTTGTATTTCAGTATAAAATCATGCATGCACTATGTTACTAAAATAATTGCTTTTCATGTGTTAATAATAAACAAAGGACGTTAATATGATAAAAATATTGCTATGTGTGCAGTGTTAAACAATTGGCTTTCATTTTCACAAATAATTTCAATAAATTAGCACAGTCGCCCAAACAGTGCGCCCAAAGGATTGTGAAGCGTACTAAGCTGAGCAACATTTAAATATGGTTTCTTTTCTTTTATTATTGTTTAAACATCCTGAAAATTAAGTTTTGATGATAATCCACATAGCTTGACTAGAAAAAATAACCTTTTAATATTTTTCAGAGCGCATCCCTGGCGTACCTTAGGCATACTACGCCCACAGTGCGCTCGATTTTTTTCCCCACTGGGTAGGTCTCAATAATTCCCTAAGCTTCGAACCCCAACCTCCCAACAGCTCACAGACTGGTGGGTGAACACTGCCTACCTGGGTTTCCGAGAGTCCTCCGTCATCAACGTGAATCCGGGAGTCCGGCTGCCCCGCCAGCGCTTCTGCAGCCGGGCGGACTGGCTGGCCTTCTGCGCCGAGGCCGCGCTCGGCTTGGTGGACTTTCAACGCCTCCTGGCAGAGGGCAGCCTTCCCGTTGAACGGCTGCGGAACGCGCCGCTGGATATGAGCCAGTATTATGGTGTGCTGGGCACCTGCCGTCTGGCCCAGCCTGTCCGGGACGCCCAGCTCGTATGGGATGGACGGCCCAGCGACTACATGGTGGTCGCCTACGAGAACCAGTTCTATAGGGTGCAGCTGCTCAGACCCGAGGATGCTCAGCGAGGCCTGTGGGAACCCCTGCCGCTGCCAGATGTGTTGGCTCAACTGGTAGGAGCTGCCTTTATTCAGACATCCTCACAGCTACTGTCAGGCACCTACATAGTTACTGCCTACAGCTACTGTCAGACACCTACATAGCTACTGTCAGACACCTGCATAGCTACTGTCAGGCACCTACATAGTTACTGTCAGACGCCTACATAGCTACTGTCAGACACCTGCATAGCTACTGTCAGACACCTGCATAGCTACTGTCAGACACCTGCATAGCTACTGTCAGACACCTGCATAGCTACTGTCAGACACCTGCATAGCTACTGTCAGACACCTGCATAGCTACTGTCAGACACCTGCACAGCTACTGTCAGACACCTGCATAGCTACTGTCAGACACCTGCATAGCTACTGTCAGACACCTGCACAGCTACTGTCAGACACCTGCATAGCTACTGTCAGACACCTGCACAGCTACTGTCAGACACCTGCACAGCTACTGTCAGACACCTGCACAGCTACTGTCAGACACCTGCATAGCTACTGTCAGACACCTGCATAGCTACTGTCAGACACCTGCACAGCTACTGTCAGACACCTGCACAGCTACTGTCAGACACCTGCACAGCTACTGTCAGACACCTGCACAGCTACTGTCAGACACCTGCACAGCTACTGTCAGACACCTGCACAGCTACTGTCAAGCAGCAGCACACACGCACCTGCTGTTCCTCCCCCGCCTCCGCCCAGGTGGACATTGTCGAAGGCCACTCCGAGCGCCGATTCTCCATCCCCAACGGTGGCGTCGGCCTGCTGTCCTCCATGCACCGGGACCGCTGGGCGGACGCCAAGGCGCAGCTGGTGGCGGCTCACCCGGACAACGCCAGCGCAATGCGCCAGATTGAGCGTTCGGCATTTCTGCTGTGCCTCGACCGGCCGCTGCTGCAGGGCCAGGAGTGGGCGAGGGCCACCAGGGCTGAGCGGGACGCCGAAGTGTGCGGCAACATGCTGCACGGATGGGGCTTCGGCTCGGGCCATAGTGCCAATAGATTCTTTGATAAGACTCTGCAGGTGAGCGGCTTGTGAGAATTGAGTCTTTGTTGTTAGTATGCAGACTTGGCAAGTCTTTGTTACACTGCCTTTTCTTCAAATTCTGAATAGGTCTTTGTTCCACAGTTATTCTTTTAGATTCTGAATAGGTCTTTGTTCCACTGTTATTCTTTTAGATTCTGAATAGATCTTTGTTCCACAGTTATTCTTTTAGATTCTGAATAGGTCTTTGTTCCACTGTTATTCTTTTAGATTCTGAATAGGTCTTTGTTCCACAGTTATTCTTTTAGATTCTGAATAGGTCTTTGTTCCACAGTTATTCTTTTAGATTCTGAATAGGTCTTTGTTCCACTGTTATTCTTTTAGATTCTGAATAGGTCTTTGTTCCACTGTTATTCTTTTAGATTCTGAATAGGTCTTTGTTCCACTGTTATTCTTTTAGATTCTGAATAGGTCTTTGTTCCACTGTTATTCTTTTAGATTCTGAATAGGTCTTTGTTCCACTGTTATTCTTTTAGATTCTGAATAGGTCTTTGTTCCACTGTTATTCTTTTAGATTCTGAATAGGTCTTTGTTCCACTGTTATTCTTTTAGATTCTGAATAGGTCTTTGTTCCACTGTCCACTTTGCACTGTCAATCTACTTCTTTAATTCTGTTCAATTCTGAATTATTTTGCGTTTAATAAATTTGCAACATGCCTATTAAACCCCAACCCAAACCCCCGAAGTTGATAATTTGCGAGGACGGCGCGTTCGGTTTCCACTACGAGCACTCGCCGGCCGAAGGCGTAGCCGCTATTCGAATATTCGACAACCTGCTCGACCGGCTGGCATCCGGCGCCGCCAGTGACCTCGACCTGCCGGATGGCTTGCCCGACATCCCCTGCCAGCTGTTGGACTTCAAGCCCTACGCCAGCTTTAATAAAGACCTGGCCGAAGCCGACGCCGCGCTGCAGTCTCATATTGACAACCTGCAGATCACCTGCTTGGAGTTTGACGCTTACGGAAAATTGTTTGTTAAAAATCAGTGCCGCCTGAGTCCCGATGCGTACTTTCAGGTTCGTTTGAGTATCGCAGTAGTGGGTGACGTAACGAGTCATTGGTCTTTATTTATTTCAGGGCAATCCTTCATGACTAGTTTTTGTCCACTTTAGAGTTGCCTGAAGGACTGAAGGGTTGCCTGATTCTGAAGGACTAAAGGTTGCCTGAAAAAAGAAGGTTGTCTGAAGGACTGAATGGTTGCCTGAAGGTTTGACTGAAGGACTGAAGGGTTGCCTGAAGGACTGAAGGTTGCCTGAAGAACTAGAGAATCATCTGAGAGACTGAATAGTTGCCTGAAGGACTGAATGGTTGCCTGAAGGTTGCCTGAAGGGTTGCCTGAAGGTTGCCTGAAGGTTTGTCTGAAAGACTGAAGGGTTGCCTGAAGGTTGCCTGAAGAACTGAAGGGTTGCCTGAAGGTTTGCCTGAAGGACTGAAAGATTGTCTGAAGGTTTGCCTGAAGGACTGAAGGGTTGCCTGAAGGACTGAAGGTTGCCTGAAGAAATGAAGGTTGCCTGAAGAACTAGAGAATCATCTGAGAGACTGAATAGTTGCCTGAAGGACTGAATGGTTGCCTGAAGGTTTGCCTGAAGGACTGAAGGATTGCTTGAAGGGTTGCCTGAAGGACTGAAGGGTTCCCTGAAGGGTTGCCTGAAGGATTGCTTGAAGGGTTGCCTGAAAGACTGAAGGGTTGCCTGGAGGTTTTCCTGATTTTTTAAGGAGATGCGGCGGCCCACTGGATGATTTGCAGTTTACAGAAACATCGTACTACTGATGAGTGATTGTACAATACTTAAAACGGCCTATTTAACAAAAATATTTCAGGTGGCCCTCCAGCTGGCCTACTTCAGGCTGTACCAGCAGCACTGCGCCACCTACGAGTCCGGATCGCTTCGCAGGTTCCGTCTGGGTCGAACTGACACGATTCGATCGTGCACCGTGGAGAGCGCCAGGTTCTGCCAGCTTATGAGTCAGGTGAGGCAGGCAAGGAGACTGTTTCTTGGCAACTCGACATTTGTCATCGACTTAGGAATGTCAATTGATTTTAACATCAGTGCCATTTCTAAGTATCAGCAGTGCCATTTTTGAGGATCAGCAGTGCCATTTTTGAGGATCAGCAGTACCATTTTTTAAGATCAGCAGTGCCATTTTTGAGGATCAGCAGTGCCATTTTTGAGGATCAGCAGTGCCATTTTTGAGGATCTGTAGTGCCACTTTTAAGGATCATTAATGCCATATTTGAAGTTCAGCAGTGCATTCTTGAGGTCATTACTGCAAATTTTGAAAATCAGCAGTGCCATCTTTGAAGATTGACAGTGCCATTTTGAAGTGATAAATTTTGAGTATCTATAGTGTATTGACTGAAAATGAGAGTAGACTATAGAATCATGAAAACTTCTCTACTTCTCAAAGAACAACAGCTCAAAGAGCTAGCATCAAAGCTAGCTTTTTCAATCATCAAAATGGCACTGCTGATGTTAAAAAATGGCACTGTCGATATTTAAAAATGGCACTGCCGATCTTCAACAAATGGCACTGCCGATCTTTAAAAATGGCACTGCCGATCTTCAACAAATGGCACTGCCGATCTTTAACAAATGGCACTGCCGATCTTCAACAAATGGCACTGCCGATCTTTAACAAATGGCACTGCCGATCTTCAACAAATGGCACTGCCGATCTTTAAAAATGGCACTGCCGATCTTCAACAAATGGCACTGCCGATCTTTAAAAATGGCACTGCCGATCTTCAACAAATGGCACTGCCGATCTTTAAAAATGGCACTGCCGATCTTCAACAAATGGCACTGCCGATCTTCAACAAATGGCACTGCCGATCTTTAAAAATGGCACTGCCGATCTTCAACAAATGGCACTGCCGATCTTTAACAAATGGCACTGCCGATCTTCAACAAATGGCACTGTCGATCTTCAACAAATGGCACTGTCGATCTTCAACAAATGGCACTGTCGATCTTCAACAAATGGCACTGTCGATCTTCAACAAATGGCATTGCCAATCATAAAAAGTTCTTATAAAATAAAGTCTTATAAAGCAACCCCATATGCTTGCCATAAGAATTAAAAAATGACAATAATACTGGCAGTTTCAATTTCCCCACCATGCTTCAAGGACGAATCCCATGCGGCTGCGCAGGCCTTCCGCGTGGCCTGCCAGGCCCACTCGCTGCTCACCGCCCAGGCCGTGGCTGGCCAGGGCATCGATCGTCACCTGCTGGGCCTGCGCCTCATCGCCAAGGAGCACGGCCTGCCGCAGCATCCGCTGTTCGACTCCGGGGCATTTCGCCGGGCTCAGCACTTCCAGCTCAGCACCAGCCAGGTGCCGTCGCAGACCGGCGCCACCATGAGTTTCGGGCCGGTGGTGCCAGACGGCTACGGTGTCTGCTATAACCAGCTTGACGACAAATTCCTGGTGTCGCTCACCGCTTATAGCGACCGGCGCGGAACCGACTCGGATCGGCTGGCGGCCAGCCTGAGGGACAGCCTGCTGGATATTCGAGACCTGATGCTGCTGCACAGCGACAGGCCTGCCAAACTGTGACTCATCGGCTTGGGGTCAAATTGATAATCAATTATTAATAATTTTGTCATACAATTGCTTCCCTAAATTTCTCAATTTGCCTTAGTCAGGACTTACGTCGTTATCGTTATTCTTCTCGATCAATCGTTATTGTCTTAGCACTACTAGCACTGCCGATACTAATCAGAGATTTCTTGGAAAGTTGGTCATTTCTATGAAACTCTATGGTTTCTATGAAATTCTATAGTTTCTATGAAATTCTATGGTTTCTATGAAATTCTATGATTTCTATGAGATTCTGTGGTTTCTATGAAATTCTATGGTTTCTATGAAATTCTATGTTTTCTATGAGATTCTGTGGTTTCTATGAAATTCTATGGTTTCTATGAAATTCTATGATTTCTATGAGATTCTGTGGTTTCTATGAAATTCTATGGTTTCTATGAAATTCTATGGTTTCTATGAAATTCTATGGTTTCTATGAAATTCTATGGTTTCTTTGAAATTCTATGGTTTCTATGAAATTCTATGATTTTTATGAAATTCTATGATTTCTATGAAATTCTATGATTTCTATGAAATTCTATGGTTTCTATGAAATTCTATGAAATTCTATGGTTTCTATGAAATTCTATGAAATTCTATGGTTTCTATGAAATTCTATGGTTTCTATGAAATTCTATGGTTTCTTTGAAATTCTATGGTTTCTATGAAATTCTATGGTTTCTATGAAATTCTATGGTTTCTATGAAATTCTATGATTTTTATGAAATTCTATGATTTCTATGAAATTCTATGGTTTCTATGAAATTCTATGAAATTCTATGAAATTCTATGGTTTCTATGAAATTCTATGAAATTCTATGGTTTCTATGAAATTCTATGGTTTCTAAAAATTCTAAACTATCTTCTAAAATCCATCTTGAATATGGTTCTATGAAGTAGGTAATTTTTTTTAAAAGTTGAAGTTTCTGTCACAAAATGTATAATTTTTTATGATCATCTAATGAACTTCTGTTTAGATCACTAAATTTATGGCTAGCATACGGCCGGCAATCTATAGCAATCTGCATAGATTTTGTTGTTTTTCTGCGTTATTCCAGCCTATTAACTCTTCTGTGTCGTGTCTAAATTCAGTGCCTGATTATTAAAATGCCTTACTTTATCTAACAATTTGGTACACTTTGTTTTACTAAAATGAAAGTTGAGCTCAACTTGAAGAATATAAGATTTATTAATTTCTGGGTAGTAGTCAGTAATTCAGTGGTAAAATTATTTATCTATGATTCAGGCTATGAAAGTTGGCATGATAGGAGTTATGTAATTGTAGGATTATGTATGTACAGACTCCTAATTAGGATGAATGTACATGGGGATATTAGGGATGAATGTATGATTCAGGCTTAATTCATTGGTTACATGATTGTAGGAGTTATGTAATTCAGGTATGAATCATTGGACAGGAGAATATTAAGGGTAAATTCATGGACATAAATTCTAGGTATAAATTCAGTTATGAAATTCTAATTCTGAAATTCTTTTTCATTAATTCTATTTTATGTCTACTGGTCATAAATCTCATAATTTTGCATAAATTCTACTATAAACTAGTCTTTAAATCTTGTTTCTTTGAAGTTTCATTTCACTGTAACCTGTAACCTGTCAATTGTTTTTTATGATTGTTTTTTTTTAACAAAATTTCTGAATGAAATTTTTTATGATCTCGAATGAACTTTTTAATACAATTTATGCGGCAAGGGGAATCAAATCCAACTGAAAATTTTGACTTCTGTTTCAAAATATCTTGAAATTCCCAATTATTAAATGAATCTAACAATTGGTACATTGTACTAAAATAAAGTTGAATGTACATTGAAGGGTAGATTTATTAAGGGTGAATGTACATTAGGGTAGTAGTACAGATATATTAAGGGTAAATGTACATTGGGGTAGGAGTATATTAAGGGTGAATTTACATTGGGGGTAGGAGTATACTAAGGGTGAATGTACATTGGGGTAGGTATATATTAAGGGTGAATGTACATTGGGGTAGGAGTATATTAAGGGTGAATGTACATTGGGGTAGGGATATATTAAGGGTGAATGTACATTGGGGTAGGAGTATATTAAGGGTGAATGTCAGTCGGGAATGTTTAATGTTTCACCCAAGCTAGTAAAAACAGTTCCAATAAAACGTTAAATGTAAACAAAAAGTACACGTGCGTACTTTTAAGATCCATTTTTGCAACTGGATTCTTCTAGGAACAAACGAAGGAAGTCGTATGCATCTTCTAGAGCTCGCAGCTTTTGGGACGAAAATTTCCTGGCACCAAAGCGTTCATTTCCTATTGAAGTCCACACCATGCTGCCCGAAGATACGCTCCGCTTTTGGCCATATCTTCTTCTAGAAGGAAATTGCTTCTGCTGCAATGCTGCTGCTGATGTCGCCTCCTATTTTATGTCTCGTATCACCTGCTTAGGGGACCAGCACCTGGGGAATATTGTTCCTAATGCCTTTCTGCTTATTTGCTACGATGGTGCCGTGTGCCGTCGTTTCATGGACAGCTGAAGCAGAAGGCTTCTGGACTCGCAAATCGTGCAAATTTTGCTGCTGGGTGCCCGGTTTTCTGCGGCGAAATAGGAAGCATTCACTTGCTTCTTCACAGTCAGTGGAATCCCATACAGGGAAATCCCAATCGAAAATCCAATTCAGGAGAATCCCAGTCAGGGGAATCCCATTCAGGGGAATCCTATTCGGGGGAATCCAAGCCAGATTAATCCAGTCAGGGGAATCCCAGTCAGAGGAATCCAAGCCAGAGGAATCCCAGTCGGGGAATCCCAGTCAGAGGAATCCAAGCCAGAGGAATCCCAGTCGGGGAATCCCAGTCAGAGAAATCCCAGTCAGGAGAATCCTAGTCAGAGGAATCCCAGTCAGGGGAATCCCAGTCAGGGGTATCCCAGTCAGGGGAATCCCAAGTTAGTGGCCTTGGAACGCCAAACGCCTCGTGATCGCGTATTGGCTGGAGTTAAATGTCTAGACATTTAAGCACTCAACACCGACTTTTAAACCCCTCAGTAATACATTTTTTGAACTATGTACAGAACACATACTAACCTCATACCATGCATATTAATCATACTAATTGCACATAAGAAAGAGTTAATTTATAAAAAATTCCCAGGCACTGTTAATGCTTTGGTAGAAAAAAGTCGCACAGAAACTAAGAGGTCATAAACTTAAATAGTAAAATTGCCTGCCGGGCAGAAGTAGAAAATGGGACACAGAGGAGCCAAGAAAGCAAAGAAACGCACCGCAATCCGTGCTCCGGGGCGAATGAGAGCGTCGAGCCAATCCTGCAAGGTCTTAAATGCAGCCGAGTTTTTCCTTGAATATCTTTTCTTTTCTGCATGCCAGAACATGCCGGCACAGAAACCGGCATGTTTATATTGCTTTTAGTTAACTTCTACGGAGCACAGGGCGCACATGCAACAATAAAGGTCGCTTCTGGCAGAGAGTTAGTTGCTTTGAAGATCAATAGAAAGTATAGCCGTTGAGAATGTTGCAGAATAAAAATTTGCGCTTTCAAGGCCAGCATCTCGAATTGAAGCTTCATCATGAACTTAACCGCAGCATTGATGATCCACATTGTGCTTGTCGCTGCTGTAAACAGTGCGATGGCTTGAATCACCATGACCAACATCCTGACCACCGTCATGATCAGCGCCACCATCAGCATAACAATGACCAGCATCATGACCAACATCATGACCAACCTCATGACCAACATCATGACCAACCTCATGACCAGCATCATGACCAACATCATGACCAACCTCATGACCAACATCAAGACCAGCATCATGACCAACACCATGACCAGCATCATGACCAACATCAAGACCAGCATCATGACCAACACTATGACCAGCATCATGACCAACATCATGACCAACCTCATGACCAACATCAAGACCAGCATCATGACCAACACCATGACCAACATCATGACCAACATCAAGACCAGCATCATGACCAACACCATGACCAGCATCATGACCAACATCAAGACCAGCATCATGACCAACACCATGACCAGCATCAAGACCAGCATCATGACCAACACCATGACCAACATCATGACCAACATCAAGACCAGCATCATGACCAACACCATGACCAGCATCATGACCAGCATCACTGTCAGAATCGTCCTCCAGACAAGACTAGTAACCATGACAACCATCGATGTCAAGCACTCAATCAGCAGCAGGATGACGAACATCAGCCTGAGAATCAGATTGAGCAGAACAGAATCCAGCTTCTCAAGGAATGTCCTCCTCCCAGGCGCCGTCGCGGCTGTCGCCAGGCACGCCACCGGCTGCTGCTGCTGGTCCTGGCGGCCCTTCGCAAGCCACCGGGCGCCGCCGCCTGCGGCCGCCAGCCGGCCCGGGTGCAGGAGCCGCCGCCGGAGTTCTTCGTCCAACCGGAGGCCCGCGTGATTCGCCAGGTGCCGTGCAGCCTCACCGGCGATCAGTACTACTGCGCCAACGACGGCACCTGCCTCGTCACTGTCAGCTGGTTGACCCGGGAGCAGCGAGTTGAGCAGCGGCTCGACCAGCCGCACTGCCGGTGCCGGCCGGGGTTCCGCGGCATCAACTGCGAGCTACTCGACCTGCTGCCGTCCTCCATGGATCTCGGACCGGCTGCTGCAGCCTCGGTAGCCACCCTGACGGCACTTCTAGGCATGCTGCTGATGGCCATTCTCCTGTACATCTGCTGCTGTCGGGACTTCCTGCCGCCGCCTTCACAGCATCATCATCATCATCAGCAGCAGCAGCAGCAGCGATTGCCTTCAAGAAAAGCATCAGACCCCGGTGCAGCGAGGTCGAGCACAAGCCAGCAGCAGCAACGGCTGAGTGAAGCCCTGAGTAGCTACCTGTGCAGCGGGTTCTGCGTTGGCAGCGGCGGCGGAGGCGGCGACGGCGGAGGCAGCAGTGGCGGCGGAGGCCACGGTGTCCACGCCCCGAGCAGCCTGGCTCTGATCGGCACCCCCGCAAGATCAGCGATGCACGGCGCTGGCTGGGGCCGGCTGGCATTCGACAGGGACTCCGTAGACCTGTGGATTGACGAAGACTTTGACACGGCAGCTGGGACTGATGGAGGCGACGGGCTGACTCCGGGCACAGTTGACACCGTCCTGCTCCCCGGGGAGTAGGTTGAGGAAACTGACAGACTTGGCTTGCTCAAACACTCTGTAGCCGTTGGACCGTTGAGCCCTGCACCCTGGGAGCTGAGCAGGTGGAGGGATCGAAGCCTAGAGTTGAAAGCAGTGATCCCGAGAGCAAAGAAGGATATGAGAGCTCAGGAGAGTTGAAAGTAGCTCAGGCGCTAGACTATCGAACTAAAAGTACTACCCGTGTTAATCCGAAACAGATTTTCTTCGACTTTATCCAGTCAGTTCTGTTAGTTTGTCGATTAGTTATACTTATTGAATCTAGCGATTTCCTCCATGATAAAACTTTGTATTTATTCAGCTCTCTCGTTAGCATTAACGGTTGGCATTCCCCCTTGAAATACTGAGCCATGTTTTATTCATATATAGTGCAAATTGCATCCAAAGTGCGTCATTTTATCTTTCATTGTAGTTATTGGTATTTTCAGGGGGAGTTCTGTGCTAAATTTGATTAAGTAACTATCAAATATGATTTATTAAATAGAAAATAATGAAACCATACAGAAATTAAATTAGTTAATAATAAACTTTAACTACTCGATTAGATGGAAATCTCGTCTTTAAACTCGGAAATGGTAAAGATTGGATTGCTAATCTAGCCAACATCACTGATGAAGGAATAGAATGGATGGCTAATCTAGCCAACATCACAGATGAAGGAATAGAATGGATTGCTAATCTAGCCAACATCACAGATGAAGGAATAGAATGGATGGCTAATCTAGCCAACATCACAGATGAAGGAATAGAATGGATTGCTAATCTAGCCAACATCACAGATGAAGGAATAGAATGGATTGCTAATCTAGCCAACATCACAGATGAAGGAATAGAATGGATTGCTAATCTAGCCAACATCACTGATGAAGGAATAAAATGGATTGCTAATCTAGCCAACATCATTGATGAAGGAATAGAATGGATTGCTAACCTAGCCAACATCACTGATGAAGGAATAAAATGGATTGCTAATCTAGCCAACATCACATATGAAGGAATAGAATGGATTGCTAATCTAGCCAGTATCACTGATGAAGGAATAGATTGGATTGCTAATCTAGCCAACATCACAGATGAAGAATAGAATGGATTGCTAATCTAGCCAGCATCACTGATGAAGGAATAGAATGGATTGCTAATCTAGCCAACATCACTGATGAAGGAATAGAATGGATTGCTAATCTAGCCAACATCACAGATGAAGGAATAGAATGGATTGCTAATCTAGCCAACATCACAGATGAAGGAATAGAATGGATTGCTAATCTAGCCAGCATCACAGATGAAGGAATAGAATGGATGGCTAATCTAGCCAACATCACAGATGAAGGAATAGAATGGATTGCTAATCTAGCCAACATCACAGATGAAGGAATAGAATGGACTGCTAATCTAGCCAACATCACAGATGAAGGAATAGAATGGATGGCTAATCTAGCCAACATCACAGAAGAAGGAATAAAATGGATTGCTAATCTAGCCAGTATCACTGATGAAGGAATAGAATGGACTGCTAATCTAGCCAACATCACTGATGAAGGAATAGAATGGATTGCTAATCTAGCCAGCATCACTGATGAAGGAATAGAATGGATTGCTAATCTAGCCAACATCACTGATGAAGGAATAGAATGGATTGCTAATCTAGCCAGCATCACTGATGAAGGAATAGAATGGATTGCTAATCTAGCCAGCATCACTGATGAAGGAATAGAATGGATTGCTAATCTAGCCAACATCACAGATGAAGGAATAGAATGGATTGCTAATCTAGCCAACATCACAGATGAAGGAATAAAATGGATTGCTAATCTAGCCAGTATCACTGATGAAGGAATAGAATGGACTGCTAATCTAGCCAACATCACTGATGAAGGAATAGAATGGATTGCTAATCTAGCCAGCATCACTGATGAAGGAATAGAATGGATTGCTAATCTAGCCAACATCACTGATGAAGGAATAGAATGGATTGCTAATCTAGCCAGCATCACTGATGAAGGAATAGAATGGATGGCTAATCTAGCCAACATCACTGATGAAGGAACAGAATGGATGGCTAATCTAGCCAACATCACTGATGAAGGAATAGAATGGATGGCTAATCTAGCCAACATCACTGATGAAGGAATAGAATGGATTGCTAATCTAGCCAACATCACTGATGAAGGAATAGAATGGATTGCTAGTCTAGCCAACATCACTGATGAAGGAATAGAATGTAGAATGGATTGCTAATCTAGCCAGCATCACTGATGAAGGAATAGAATGGATTGCTAATCTAGCCAGCATCACTGATGAAGGAATAGAATGGATTGCTAATCTAGCCAGCATCACTGATGAAGGAATAGAATGGATTGCTAGTCTAGCCAGCATCACTGATGAAGGAATAGAATGTATTGCTAATCTAGCCAGCATCACTGATGAAGGAATAGAATGTATTGCTAATCTAGCCAGCATCACTGATGAAGGAATAGAATGGATTGCTAGTCTAGCCAGCATCACTGATGAAGGAATAGAATGTATTGCTAATCTAGCCAGCCAGCATCACTGATGAAGGAATAGAATGGATTGCTAGTCTAGCCAGCATCACTGATGAAGGAATAGAATGTATTGCTAATCTAG